>LFLW010426239.1:8741-18888 GCA_001262575.1 Conus tribblei | reverse complement strand
ACGGCCCGTATCGCTGTATTTTAATCAACTGGTCGTAACAGAACATGGCCAAACCGGGACAGTTGGCAGCTCTGCTTCTATCCTTTACTACTATCGTTCAATGAGCTGAAATATCCAGAACATGTTTTTTTCATAAACAGTTAATACACCTCGAAAGTTCCTTTGCCATAAAGATATACAATAATCACTACAAACATAGTGCAGGGACCAGTTTTCAAAGTCAAAGGACTTTCAATTAAATCCAAGGACGCATGAAGCTTTTGTGCACTGTCCATGATTTGCACCCACAAGAATGTGTGAACTCTCGATTTACTCTCCAAAAATAAGGGATTTTTTAGGTGGTTAGGATGTTACCACATGTACACACACAAACTAACTGCTCTTCATCTAGAGAGCAGTTGAAATTTCCCATAAGGGAAGACAGCGAAAATCAAACCAGAAAGGAACAGCAAAGCCTTTTTTCCCCTGTCATTGAAAGCTGCACCAAGCAGATGTAATTACAACATGCATATGTTCCCACATTACAAAACAAAGATTTTCATCAGTGAATTTTTTTTTTCATGTTGGCATTGATTTCAAAACTAAACCTGAGTGGCAAATAATTTCAAGAAAAGAAGGTATTTGTACAAATGGGTGCCCTATTTCAAAATCTCTCTCTCTCTCTCTCCCTCTCTCTCTCTCTTTCCCATTCAAAACACACAATGACTTGTTTTTTTCCTTAGCAGAGTGTTTCTAATTTTTTTTAAAGTCCAATTTTATCAAGAAACGATTTATAAATTGTCGACTCTGATCACTGACTGAATCAGTTCTGGCTATCACCCTAAAATAGCACTGTACATTTGAGTCTCAAGAAAGATGAAGAAATAAACGAGAAGTACGGAAATTAACAGCGATTATGTGGTCAAGAAAGTGTAAATTTAAAAACATTTAATTTCCACATGATTAGATGACAAAACAACGAACAAACAAACCCTAACGAAAACAAAACGTAGTGTGTCTGACAAAGTCCAAACAAAGCGAGCTGCACAGCAATGCAGATATTGAGTATTACTCCAGTTTCAAGATGCTGGGATAGGGAGGGACACTGCAAAACACAGGTAACCTTAATATCAGCCCGGACTGGAATGCACGTGCACAAAGATTTGCACCAATAACAAGCCCCTCCAACTTCCAATGTACGTTTCCAATTTGGCCTGGCTCGGTGGTCATAAATAGTGGTGGCAACATTACTGCCACAAGTCAATAAAACGATGAAGCATATCAGTACTGAGTGATAAAACCATTAATGCATACGTAAGATGGACAAGATCCAAGTAATGAAACCATATTTAACAAGGGAAAACATTGCATTTTGCTTCACAGTTGGAGCTACCAACCCTCAGTTGTAATCTTGCTGAAAAAAAATGAAGTGTGATATTGGAAGAAAGTGTAAACCAGCCTGTCTCACATGCAGACAACATTTAAACTTGACAGCACTGACCAGTTTGAAAAAATTTGTCTATAAGAAAGTGAAATACTTTTTTCTGCCTTAACAGTCGCTGCATTTTCACTCATGCAAGCATGCTCCCAACACTATGCACCCGATTCTTTTTAACTGTAACATTTCGAGCATAACCTAGTTTATGATATATTAAACTCTTAAGCCTGACAGTAGGCAGCAACTAATTGTTGAATCAAAGTCAGCCTGATCAAAGGACACATAACTTTTCAACAGAAAATATGAAATAGACGCACATCTTTGGCAAAATTGCTTAACCTTTCAAAGGCTACACACAAAAAAAAGAAAATTACAGATTTTTGAGAACTGTTTTACAGATCGTTTGCCTAAAAGAACAACATACAGAACTGTTAAAAACTGGAAAATACAATAAATTTGTGACTGATTGCTTAAACTTGCTTTCAGCTCTGAAGCAGCCTATTTAAACCTGAAAAATACAGCCAATTAACTACTGTTCACAGTTGTACGACAGTTTACGGAAACCTGGAAAATACAGCCCATTCATACCAACGGTATCGGCCTGCTAAATTGGTGACTGCATCAATTTGCAAAGTGGCCTCTCAACCAAAAGACCACTGTAAACTGCTAAATTGGTGACTATAAATTTGCAAAGTGGCTTCTCAACCAAGAGCCCATTTTGTCAAAAATGTACCATCATAGACTGGAGGAAGAAAGCGAGGATGGATCCGAATACTAAGAAACGCGTCCTATGTACCAATCAATGAAATGAAGGCAATACATCAACATGTAAAGCCACAATTTTCGCTTTCCTTGTTACTGTCCAACATTAAACCAATAAATGCCGTATTCGGGTTTTTTTTTCTTCCAGGCCGACGCGATACAACACCTGGCAAAGGGTCATCTTTGTGTGGAAGAATTTCACAACAGACAAAACTGGATTGCACAGTGCTCTCTGTTATACTTTGAGACTTGACAACGCTTGCGGCCATTTTGTCTTGCAGAAACTGGACAACTGTTCATGTCCATGTACCTGGTTCTCTCTGAAATGGCTCCACATTGTCACTCTCATGTGCCGGCTGATATTTCGAAGTTGTCAACAGTAACTGTGAGTGGTTAGCATGTATATAGCAATTAAGTCTCAGTATAGTTAACTTCAGGCCTGCCAACTACAAATGGGGTTTCCTAGGACTATCACTACAAAGTCATGTAATAAGAAACAACATGCTAATCACACCATGATAGGTGAACTTTTGACAAAGTTAAATGCAAGTTGAACAAAGTGAAGCTGAGAACACCAGACATCCCTCTGGATTCCTTACAAATGTTGAAAAAAAAAATATATGTAAAAGGTTTAACTGGCTAGTGACATGAGGAAAAACATTCAAAAAGGACCATTTTAAGCAACTCCCTAGCAAGTCACCACACTACAACAGCACAGCTGGCATGTTATTATACATCACAAGAAGGAAAACCGTGAAGACCTTCCAGAGCACAGAAAAGTCACTGGAAGGATGCCATTTATTGTGAAAGACCCCTCAACATCGCCCGCTGGAAGAAAGGGGGGGTGGGGGGAACAAGTGTGGGCTGACAACTGTGGTGGCCTGCACTTTGTGGAGCATAGCAAGGCAAGTCTTATTTGGGAAGAATTCTGATAGGCATCAAGGAACGAGAAAGAAAAAAGGTGACTGACACTGGATCCCCCACAAAAAACACCTCTTTTAAGAAACCTGGACACTGATTTCATACAGCAGACCACCAAGCACCAAGTTTGTTTTAAATGTTTGGAGAAGACAAACAGAACAGCTTCACTCACTCAGTGAGCGTTTTATCCATGCCCTTGCTCCAGGCCGTTCGTTCAGTACCCTCGTAATATAAACTTTATCAAATAATTCCTTGTTTCAACCGACAGTTATCAGCCTCACCCGAGTCAATACATTCAGGAGGACTGTCCATGGAGGGACAGAATGGGGAGTCTCCCTCTGGAGGGGGATGGTCACCCATGCTGGCTCTACACAAGTACTGTTGTAATGAAGATTCACGGGTCAAGTCTTGCATCATGCTGGATCAGAACAGGTGCTGCTGAACATCACCAACATGAATCCAACAGCACTGCTGGGGGTACACTGTTGGGTTGCCATAGTGACCCCCTGACAGAGACAGTCCACAGCGCGGTCATTGTGACATAACACAATGGTTGTACCTGGGTATGGGGGGACACCGAGGGCATGGAACAGGAGATGTCAAAAATGCAATAAAATGCAAACACACGCACACAACCCCACCCTCTTCCTTTTTCCTGATCCTAGCACTTGAAAACTTGAAGACCCAATGCCACACACCTGGCAGGACACTTTGGCGACCTTTATCAGCACAAAATACAATCAATCACAAGACACCTTTCTCCCCTTCATTCTCCCGACCTGTCTGGCAAGGTGCACAATCAAAACCAACCAATACACTGTCAGGCTCAGGTTCCAACCGTGCCCGTTTCCTATACACACAGCGACTCTGTGGCTACGTCAGATACAAGATCCAATAAATTAACACATGAAAGCTGTACAGTCATGAACATGGATTATTTTTTTTTTCAATCAGCGTAATGCGCACCATGGTACACTTGTGTACAAGTATCAGTCCGAGGAACTGATCACTCCCAAATCATATTTACATCTGTGCAAACACAATCTTCAGATAATTCACACTTTTTGTTGTTTTTTTTACAAGATTTGAATGTGTATGTCAGTGTGGGGCAAGACAAAATCAGCAGGTGGCATGCAGTGTACAGGTGTACCCTGACTGTGACAGCTAACCACTTCCACAGCAGTTTGTTAATACTGTTTGCCTTCAGGCTTGCCCTCCACCTCACCTCTCTTACCCTCCCTTCCCATGTATCACAAAATGTTAACATCGTAACTAGATCAATGATCATTACAAAAAAACAAAAACAAAAAAAAAGTTCTCAGGTATTCAAACGTTAAAGCCAAACTTCGTATCAAAATTCTTAGGACTACTCAATTTGACAAACACTGGATTAACATGACTGAGGCAACAACATCCACAGACGTCCACAGCATGTATCACAAAAACACAATGCACAAAGAAAGCGATTTTGATCGAATGCCACAAGAACACTGGTCCAGGTGAATCTAAATGAAAATCCAAACAAAACAAGAAGAAGACATAACCACTAAGAGTTTACCTAGTTCAAACTCCATCTCTGTAAAGTGCATCAAACTTGCAGTATCTCATGATGGTGTGTGGATAACCTTCAGATCTCCCAACGTGCTGACTATGCAGACATGGTATTGGTTATCAACATGTTTACTTCTAGTCAACCTTTGTGCTGATTTCCTAGAAAATGCTTAAGAATGCTGTTACAGTTCCTGTTTGTGTTACAATCCATTGGAAACAGGTCCTACATGGTTACAAACTCTAAAACACATTTCACTTCTTTCTCCCAGCTATTTTGCAACCACATCATACTGCTTTCAAACATATAATTGTATGTTTAATAAAAAAAATCAATGGATCTTTTCAACAGAAAGGTCCTCATTGTCTAACAGAAAAAAAAGAAAAGAAAATATAGTACTAAGCCTTCCTGTGTCCCACCTAAATCATTTCCATTTACAGAAAATCAAATCTGCTTCCAACACCAATAATTTCTATACATTGTTAGTTCTCCAACAGTCCATGTCTTTTGATAGATTTAGAACACAATTATATACATCACCCCATGCCCTTGTTGAGAATGGCAATAAAAATCAGCATTCTTCAGATCCTCAGCCCTTGACACTGAAGAAAAGAAAACCAGATCATCAACTTGGCATGATGAAAAAATTTCCAAAGTCAGTTCCATTCCAACTCTTCCTGTATTTTTTTTGTCCTTGTAACTCTGAGACTCGTGAATCGCTTTGTGCCAAGAATTTTACCCATGAACAAAGCCCCCAATTCGCGGCACTCTTTTTTTCAACCATCGACTTCATTTCATGAATCAAAGTGGCCTGTAGTTTTCAATTTCAGTTTACCTTCTGGCATTCCTTCTCATCCTTACTGGCCAGTTCACAAAGACCCAGATGCCGGCCAATTCCGGACACACGTAGATCTGATTTGCCCTCTGTGCAGAAAGCTGACTAAATCTTTGAGGGAAAAAAAAAAAAATAAAAAAATACTGACACACACCAACAGAACAGGCCGTGAGGGAAAGTACTGGCCCCACCCACATGCAGGCTGGATCCTGACATTTCATCGCCAGTTGACCGAACCATGTACAGATAACAAAGGAGTGCTGCTGACCGCTACATTCTAGTGCATACATAATCCGATTAAAAAAAAAAAAAAAGGTGTATTATCCTTTACAGACAGAAAACGGGAAGGAGGGTTGGAGGACAACTTGGTACCTAATCTAAAATGTTCTGTAACATGTGATCTACTCTCCCATGCCCATCTGGACTTTGTCCAGTGACCTGCTCAGGCTTACAATGCATCTCTCTCAGGCTCCTGTCCTGTACTCTGGGACTGCCCCATTGCCGCGTCATAAAAGAGCTTCTGTACAATGACTAGAATAAACATTACACAAGACTCAACAAAAAAGATCATAAATACAGCTGTGTACAATCAATATGCCAATAATTATGCATACATTATTCATTTTAAATAAAATCACATAAATACAGAGAAGGCAACAACGAATATGTCATAGCTGCTGTGTGCAATACAATTTTTTTTTTTTTTGGTAAACAAAAATATGTATACCCTACTCAAAAGATAAATGCCAGATGTACAACAAATGATAAAAACATCAAATATCAACTATTTTTTGATTGGATCTATAGAAGACAAAAAAAACACAAAACAAAACAAAAAAATGTACATACATATATATCCTCACCAGCCAACACACACACACACACACACACACACAAAACTAGGCAAAGCATGTGAAGTAACAAAGAGATTCATACACATTATTCTGGCCACACAGTTGTGACAAAATGGCGTAAACATGCACCCAACATCCTTTGCTCTCGATCATACATCATCTTTTTTTTTTCATACAATTTTTTTTTTCTTGACTTGGTCATTACTGGCCAGTAAAAAATGTTTGTCTATTCAACAGCCAGCCCCCACTTTTCACTCCCGGTGACCCAGAGAAATTAACCCAGCGCATTAACTATGAACACATGGTCACTGCGACTGGGTCCAAGGATTTGTGCAAGTCTCATCCTCGACACACACACAGGGAAGACACACTAACACACACACACACACACACACATAGAACACACACACACACACACATACAGAGAACACACACACACACATGGGTGTGCACAAATTGATGAAGTCTGATTGTCCCCCACACCTCCCCCCCCACACAAAATTTGAGTTGCCAAAGTGACTCATTTATTCAATTCAAAGAGCATGGTCTCATCTTGAATTCCTCCTCCAGCCATCTGAACAAGTTTCCAGTAATGCACGGTCACGAGGCGGAGGCCTCACGTGGGATGGAATGATGCTTAACAAATTCCTGTTTTCATCAAATATCAACCATTTAAACGTCATTCCCTCACTAATGCAGACTAGTAAACAGATAATGCTTTGGTAAGGGGAGGTAGTGGGGGGGGGGGAAGGAAGCAGATATTGCACACCACTCAAAAGGTGGGGAGGAGGACATTTGGGGTGGAAGTGTAACTGTGCCAGGACCAGGTCACCTCAACACTAGATGCTGTAGTACTCTGTGAAACTGTGTGGCTTCACGTCTAGCAAAGCTGACACCAACTCTCGACTTGGCATTTCCTTTTCAAGAAAGCCAGCAGCTCAATATTTGGTGTGTATGCCGCACAATGTTGGACATTTGTCGCATCGCTTCCATCCGTTACCTCCCTTCCTGTGAAAGTTCATCAAAATCTTGACTGCCCGTTTGTACTCTCTTGCTTCACTTCAGGTAAAAGCTCTTTTGTCTGCCTGCCCACCCGGTCTCATCAGTAAATATCGGAGAGTTAAGAATAACTCTGCCAGCTTGATCTTTCACTCCTCATCATTCACACATTATCCCACAATTGCACTCTCTTCACTATATCCCTGTGCAGAATAGGATCTCCCACAAAGTTGCACCTCTGCAAAAAAAAAAACCTATTGAAATCTACCTGTTCCCATTGTGTGACACTCTATTGTGCCCTGTATTCCCCGTCAGATAAATTCCCTTCTTTATCTGATACTGGTCTTCTCATTCCCTCTACTCGTAATTAAAGTCTTGGTCAGTATTCCTTTGCCTATCACACCCCATTCATTTGTAATCACCTTAATTACAATGTTATGCCTCTGTGGTCTCTTTTGAATCACACAGAAAACTTTTCATTTCCCTTCTGATTGATACACAAACATGTACTGATTACTATTGGGAGCACCACATGCACTTTTTAATCTATTTTAGAAACTTTTTGTTCTCGAGGTGGTGAATGGATAGAAACAGTGAGAGAGAGAGGGCCAGGTTGGTGGTGGTGTGTTTGGTTGTTATACTTTGGCATGTGCTTTGTGTTGATGTTGTTCTTGTTTGTTTTGTTTTGTGAACTTGTTGACAGTCAAGCCTGTGTCTTATATTTGCAAACTGCTTTTCTTTTCTGATTAAAAATTAATCAGAATAATGCACCGAACATATATCACTTCCAAGAACAAAACCACAATACTTAGGCAATTTGGTACATCAACATTTCAAACTGCATTTAAAAATGTACAGCTGACAAACAAACTGCATGTTTATCTTTCCAGCGTAAGATGGTGATAGGTTTTTAAGTGAATTCTAACAAACTTAAGCAGATAGGTTTTTAAGTGAATTCTAACAAACTTAAGCAGCACACTAAAGCAGTTAAACCAGTTTGTCTGCTTTTGCTACAAAACTTTACTGAAAAAAAAAGAATCTGCTAAAATACCAGTAAGTAGGCTCTAAAATTGGTTGGTTGGTCGGTTGCTTGTTGTTTTTAGTTCATTTATCAGTTCTTGCAAGAATTCTGATTGTTCTGAGAAACAATGATGGTCAAAATAAGAATTAGACAATGCTGACTGCATGATTTTGAATGCCTGCCCAAAACCAAAATAATGATGGTCAAAATAAGAATTAGACAATGCTGACTGCATGATTTCAAAGCCTGCCCAAAACCACTGCTGATAGACTGCTCACAGCCTGACCAGAAAAAAAGCTAGCACCCAACTGATGCCAATGATCCAGTCTTCTTCCTCCATTGTTTCAGTGAAAAAGAACTAACGTCAGTATTAACCTGCTCAATGCACACAAGACCAATATATGATTTGCACCACCAAAGAACTTCTCCTTTCCAGGGTCTTCGGATAAACAGTCATATACATGCTCACCCTTGGCAATTTTTCTCAAGCTTGAAAGGCAATGAAACTATCATCTCACATGCACCTAACATACCTTGTCAGATGATCCGATGCTCAACAATACTGGACAACCTTTCTGAGAAACAAAACGACGGAAGGCAAGTAGAGTGGAGAGAGAAAAGGGGGAGTGAACACATAAATCATCCTCTTCTACACCCATCCCCCCCACCCCCCCTCAATCTTGATTTTCTCCACTGTTATTAATATTGAGTAGCTTCATCTCAAGTTTGAAACATGGTCGCGTGATCTGAATCGAGTTCACTCATCAGCGACATCATCGCTGAGGAAGACGGCCGGATGGCTGTCGAAAGCTACGAGTGAGTAGTGTATTTTCTTTCTGTTGGGTGACCAGGTCTAACTCTAGGTAGCAATAAGTTTGAAACAAATTTCTGCTTCTTTTCCTTCAGTCCAAATGATTAAGCGTCTCTGAACCGTTTAATTTCTGTATCTAATTTTTCATTTCTTTTTGTGTGTGTGTGTGTATGACTGAGGTAAGCATATGCCTGAGATTCCCAGTTCACCTAAAGACTACAAAGAATCCGACTAACTTGACCTCACATGAACACTACACCTACACATGCCTGAACCCATCTTGTCTGGATATTTTTATATACTGCAAACATTTCACAGATCTTTCATAATCATTTCAGAGGTGGACTGGGTAGTTTGTTTCAAATGCTTTAAAAAAATTCTCTCATTCATCCATTTTGGTTGTTCAGACAGCAACAGGACTACAAATGACTTGTCTTTTCCTGTGTGAAGTTTAATCACACAATGCTTACGTTTTTCAAACTTGACAGAGGATCATTTGGACAGTTGTAAAAGCATTAATAAGCCTGTGTGCCAGTGGAACTGAGTACCATTTTTAGTCCCATTGCATTATAAGCATGTGTGCATGGGTGTGTGTGCATGTGTCTCAGTGTGCTCACATGCAAGTTTAAATTATATATGTCTGCAAAAAAAACTTAAAAGCCGTCGCTCAAATGTTCATCAAATTCGATGGAGTAGTTTTCAGGCTCCGTGTCAACACCAGGCTAAATTCTGAGATCTCTCAGTTCTAAAGTGACCAAGTGCCAAATGAAAAACTGCCAACCATGTGAGCCACGTCCAGGGTGGGAGGTAATTTTCAGATCTGCCTCAACCCTGCATGAATTATTTCCCTTAACAAGGCATCCTTTCCTCCCACTCAATTGAAAAGTGGAAAGGGCCTGTGGAAAACTACAATTTTGACTATACCCAACATGGGAGGTATTTTCAGATTTGGCTAAACCACGCAGGGATCACATATCT
>LFLW010425232.1:6112-18049 GCA_001262575.1 Conus tribblei | reverse complement strand
GTGTGTGTGTGTGTGTGTGTGTGTGTGTGTGTGTGGTTGAGTGTTTCCTGTGCATGTGTTTATCATGGATTAAGAGTGTTTGCCTTTTAAGGCCATCCTAGATCAGTACTCGGCGGTGGACCTTTTGGTGGATTGTTGTTAGACGACCACTTCCTGGTTCCACGCTGTGTCCTAAGTGGTGGTTATTGTGAGTAGATCTCTGTTACTATCTCGTGGCCCACACTGGCTGGTGCAGAACTGCGAGGATGTAAAGATTTGACAGACTGTTCAGGATTTGAGGTGAAAGGGCAGCTCTGAGCTTGACATTATTTCTTGTCTGCTGCCAATGCTGTGATCATGAACTGCGTGACATGCTGGGTTGTTTTCATGATTTGGGTTTGTTTGTTTTTTTGTTTTGTTTTGTTTGACACACTCTGCAAAACTGATCTCACATGTTTTGGACTACTGAATAGAAGTTTTCTACTTGACCAGTACATGTATAGACCGCAGTGATGTTGAGTATGTTTGCTTTGCAGTGTAGAACTTTAATTTTAACCTGTATGTATATTGCTCAGTCAAGATGAAGTTTTTGCAACTGCTGTGCTCAGACTGTGAGCTACAGAGGGATAGAGTGTGTGTGCATGTATCTTGCCTGCATGCATATTGTCATCTTATTGTGAACTTGGTCAGAGATTTGACAGAGGATATAGATCATGTGTGATAGGTAATAGGAGTGTATGTAGATAACTGAGAATAGATCATGCTTGTAGATAAATGAAAGATGGATATTATATTTAACTTTGTTTTATCACCATTCTTGTCATTCTCTGTGATAGTGCCAAGCCGTACATGTCAGAAAAAAATAATAATGTGAGTCTGTACAGGTGACTAGAAAACAAACCCCACCTCGATCTCTGTTTTACGTTTAGTGTTCATTGCGGTCTGAAAAAGACTACAGCGTTACTGACTGCATTTTGTATCCAGGCCTTGTGGAAACTCAAACTTATAATCGCCCCCCACCCCCCCCCCTTTTTTTTTTGTGGTCACTTTCTATTACTTTGCCTGCATTTTGGCTTCTTTTAATGTTCAGTCTGCCTGTGCATACTACTGTTAGTGTTACTACTACACACTTCCATGTTCTGGACAGGATGGGGTGGAGTCTTTGCAGGCCAATCATAATTTTCATCTTGAAATGAGATTGCTTGACTCATCCATTGATGATTGATGCATCCATGAGGAAGTGCACCATATAACTAGCTCTGCTGTATCTTGACTTGTTATTGTTTTCTGTCATGAAAGAACTGTGAAATGAGTCATGGATGAAAACGGGGCTGTAGAAATGTAAATGGCCTGATGTCTTGTGGTTGTATTCTTCGTCAGGTTCTAAAAAGGGCTCAGCCCATGGCAGATCAGTTAACCGCTTCTTGATGAATTATGGATACTATGGATATTGGATAGATAGAGGGACAAGTTGGATGGACAGTTGATAAGTTAGCGGGCTACATGGAAAACCTCGGCTGACTTCGTGGTCCTACACAAGCTGCTAAGTGCACTAGATATGTATTGAGACCTTCATGTAACCTTGAGTCACTGAAGGCTTGTCCCGTGCTTGATTAAGTTAATACTTCTGTGCATCACAGGTTGATTATTATAATGCATTGCATGGTATTAACGATGCGGGGGCCTCTTTCAGTGTAAATTGTATCCAATCCCTCTGGAAACTGACTTGTGATTTCCTCTTTTTGTCACTCTCTGTTACTCTGTCATTACTGTCATCCATGGCTTTTTTTCCTGTCTTTGTGGCATGTTCACTGGTGTCTGGTCGGGAAATGCCAGTTAAGTGCTCTGTAATATGACTGTCTGCTGATCTGACGACACCGTGCACTCTGTTCAGAATGGATATTACCTGTGTTCTGCAGTGTCGATTCACCCATGTGTCCTTTTCTTTTTTAATGTCTTTTTGTGCCATCGTTCTGTTTATATTTCTGTTTGAGCTGGGAATGGGAAATCAAACGGAATGGTTGAAGCTTTCAGCACGGTTGAGAAAAAAAAAATATCAGTGCAAGAGTGGGACTATGGATCTGTGATTTCCTTACTTCCTAGGTGGGTTTCTTATCAGCAGGATCTTCCCCCCCCACCTCACCTCGCTCACCAGTATCCATCAAATCCATTGTAAGTAATATCTTAAAGTAAATTAAAACATCAAGAACAAAGAAGGCAATGATTGGATGTTGCTTGGTGTATTCTTGCGTATGTGGAAGTGTCAGAAACAAACATGTTTAATGAACTGTTGAACTAAGTTGCATGTCAGGTAGACTAAGTTAAACAAATTAAGTAAGTTAATTAGATCAAGTAATTACTAGCGTTTCTGAAGCATTATTTATTATCTGACTCAAACCAGTGTAAAGTCATGCCCATGGGGGAAAAAAATGTTCAAAATAAACCAACAGACAAATAAGTAAATAACTGTTTGTATTGAATGTCTTAAAGCTAGTTAGTGAAATTGTTCATTAGTATCGAATGTCAGCTGGTGTAGTTTGAGTCAGGGTCTGACAGGCTCACAGCGTCTTCCTGACAAAACAGGATGTGCAGCTCCGACGCCATGTTGGTATGTGGGCAGGTCCAGACCAGTCCCCTGTCTGTTGACACAATGCATTGTCACCAGATTAAATGGTCACATGCCTGTAGGTGATTTCTAAGAATCTTTCCGCCACTTCCCTTGCTCATGTTGGTGAAGGTGCAGGGTTTTCAAAGTGTATGTGTGTGTGTGTGCACGCATGTATGTGTGCGTGTGTGTGTGAAGTGGTATGTTTGCTTGTGCTAGGTGTGGTCATATATTTCAGGGACTATTCTGCTGGTCAAGCTAGATTGTATGAGAAACAGCTTGTTTGTACATCTAGCTGTATAGCAACTTGTAGCAATGATCATAATATGTTGTAAACCATAAGTGGCCTTTGTGAATAGTTGTCTGAGTGTGTTCAAAGTAATAATTATATTTTGAGTATGAGATGGTGATGTATCTTTTGTGCCTGTTGTTTTTCTAGATCTAACCATTAATCTGTCTGTCTTGTCTGTCTGCCTATATGTCCACCCATTCTATGTAGATTTCTGTCTGTCTCTGCATCCTAGTCTCTTTCCTCCACCTCTCTGCTCATCTCTCTGTGTATTTGTGGATCAGAGTGTCAGTCAGTCTATCCACATTCATGTTTGCAATTGTCAGAGACTGTAAGCATGTCAGGATTCCCATAAGAACAGAAGAATGACAGACAGTATACTAACTTAAACTACGCACAGAAGAATGGCAGACAGTATACCAACTTTAACTACGCACAGAAGAATGGCAGACAGTATACCAACTTTAACTATGCACAGAAAAATCAAGACTAGCCTGTAGTCACTTTCATCTCAGCAGCACCAAGATTCATGTTGGTTCAGGTAGTCAAAAGTTAGATGGGCACAGCAATGAAGAAAGAATTCCATGTCTCTTTCTCTATATATCACTTTCCCGAGCCAATGCTACATGCGTTTTGTTGTTGTTTTTTTTTTACTTTCAATTGAATGTTGATGGGAAATTGTTTTTATTGACTTGTTTTGGAGAGGAAACAGCTAGTCTAACTCAACTGAAATTTCGTCCATACCACTGGATGCCTTCTTTATGGATGATGTGCAGCTCTGCGTGTCACAGAATCGGTGATGCACATTTATATATGAGTTTATTGGAGCCCTAGCAGCTGTGCCTGTTCAAGTGAAGTCCTCAATAGTTTCTGATCTCCTGTGTTACAGGGGGAGTGAAGTATGATGGATAACGAGGAGTCAACCCTGTGAACACTATGAAGATGGAGAAGAGGGACAGGCGGGGTGTGACAGTCCGGAGGCGATTTCGGAGTGCATCGCCATCTCATAAGTGGTTCCGTCATGCTGTCTCTGGCATCCATGGAAATCGGGCAGAAGACCTTGGGAAAGCATTCTTCAAATCAACAGCTGCAGTCAGACCAGAGACCCATGAATCGTCGGCTGATAATAAACGAGCGTCTGACTTCTGTGAAAGGTGAGTCCTGCCATAGTGACTGTCGTTGGTTGTATGCAGCATTTGGATGTCAAGATGCTTGAGAAAAAGACTGTGAGATGATGTTATGTATTAAGAGCTTTTTTTTTTGTTCGATTGTTGCTGGGTTTTTTTTAGAGAATTAATAAGTTTTGTGTGTTTGGGTGCTGATTTATGGTATATCTTTTGAGGAAACACATTGTGTGTTGCAGGCATGGCAGTTTCCACCAGACAGCCCGAAAACTCATGGTCGGAGCACCTCGTCAAGAGAAGACAGACACCCTGAAATCATACTCTGAAAACACATGTGACAAAGATGCATCATGCCCTGAAAACATGACGGAGGAAGAGCCATCTTTTGATGGAAACACAACAGAAGAAGACAAGTCTTGCTACAAAAATGCAACTGAAGAAAAGGTGTCTTGCTTTGAAAACTTGTCTGGAAAAAAGATGTCAAGCCCTGAAAATGTAACTGAGGAAGAGATGCTGTGCCTTGAAAAACTGACTGAGAAAGAGATGTCTTGCCATGAAAATACAACTGAAGAAAATATGTCGTGCCTTGAAATCTTGTCTGAGACAGAGGTGCCCTGCCTTGAAAACTTGGGTGAGAAAGGCATGTCAATCATTGAAAAGATGACAGAGAAAGAGATGTTTTGCTTTGAAAGTGCAATGCTGAAAGATAACTTGTCAACAAGCTCCACACCACCTCCTGATGACACACCGCAGGACAAAGCCAGGCTGAAGCTAGCTTTGACAGTTGACCATATTTACCAGGACATGCCACCCGAACAAGAGCCCAAGGCGCACCAGAGTGGACGGATGTGTGACGTGGATAACAAGTTGCAGGAAGAGTTGGAAGCATTACCCATCCCAGAACATTTGAAAAGTCAGATCAGGGCGTTGGCATGCACCACAGAGACTGATCTGGCAAATGCCTTACTGAAAGATTTCTTGGGGTTCTGGAGTGTTGTAAACGAAGTGTCCCAGGCAGCAAAAGCAACACAGCCAGGTGTCTCAGACCAGATGGCAGAAAAGATAGGAGCTCTTTTGGTCAAACTGTTTTCAGCCAAGGCGGATTACAATGCTGAGGAAAAGAAGAAGGTTATGGAAGAAAGCAAGAGTCTAATGGAGAATGTGTGCGGGAAAGACCAGCCCATGGACAAATGGGACGCCATTGGTGCAGCCTTCATTCTTAGCCAGCAGAACAAGCTGACCAACACCAACTTGACTCAGATCTACAGCTGCCTTCGAGAACAGCAGCCTCAGAGTGTTGAGAACAACGCTGCTTGCTCCAAAGAGCTCAAAAGTCTGCTGAGCTGCATTGAGCAGGAGGGGGGTCTTGACTGGAAGAATCTGAAAGAGGGCAGCCTCAGCAAGAGTCCTGTACCAGACAAGAAAGCAGAGGATAGTGACAGGTCATCTTTGAGGAATGAGATCACCAGTCCCTGGCACATGGGTGAGCTGTCGGTGGAGGGAGAGCAGGGCAGATCCCCTGTGGAGAATTCATTCTACTTCTCAACATTTGCAAGTTCCTGTATTACTCATCCGTATTTGTCCCAAACACCAGACATCGGTTGTGTCAGTGGACGAGGAACAGACCTCAAGATCATTCTGTCTCTCATCCAGAAGTTTGTCAGGCAAGTAGGAGGTGGTTCTGCAAAAAAGGAGCAAACAGTCAACAGTCAGGGAGATAAACAGAAACATGCTGATCACCAGATGGACAAACAGAAAGATGTGAATGGCCACGCAGAGGAAGGCAAGGATGACCAAGATGACCAAAGGAATAAACAGGAAGATGTGGGCTTTGAGGAGAAAAACACGACCAGTGCTTCAGCTCACAAACAGCGCTACAGAACAAGCAGTGATTCTGAAGAAATCCAGGAAAAAGCTGAAACTGAGGAGGAGTCCAAAATACCGTTGGTACCAGCTCTTGAAGCAGATTCAGAAATAAAAGAGAAGTCTGAATATGAAGAGTCGGAGAAATGCAAGAAGGCACAATCGATCGTGGTAGAACCATGTACAGGAACTGAAACTCCTACACCAACCACTTGGAACAACTGTGTGGCCACTGATATGAACAGGCAGACTTCTCCAGCACAGTTAAAATGCATGGCAGATACCTCAAAGTCTGCAAAAGCCCAGCGACGAGCACTGAAGACAGGACAGAGAATGGGGACGAAGAAAACACAAGGCCAAGCACAGCTGGGGACCATGGGTAAAAATCAGAAGAAGAAAAAGAAGAACATGGGTAAAAATCAGAAGAAGAAAAAGAAGAACCGAAGGTCAGGTCCTCGGAAGAAACGAAGGGGAAGTCAGCCTGAGAGAGCACACAAAACAACAGAGCCAAGAGAGAACAGATGGCAGAAAGTGAAGGGCATGGCAGATGAGAAAACAGCATGTTCAACCACCAAGCGTATGTCACAGGATGCTTCTCTGTTAGAACAGTTCCATCCTCATCAGGAAGTAACGGTTGCAGCAGAGAGAGTGTCAGTGGAACTTCAGGCAAAACAGTTAGATGAGAGTGGCTCTCTGTCTTCTGATGAACATTTGCAGGGTTTCTCAGACCACAAGGGGCTGTCAAGAGATAAGCAGAGCTCCACCACCAGCAGATGTAGCTCAGAAAAAGCAAGAGAATGTCCGGTAATGAGCAATCATGGCAAGAAGGCCAGAGAAGGCCCCCAAATAAAGGAAATCGGTTCCATCAAATCTGTAAAAAGGTCACAGACTTCGGAAGTCGATCCCAAGATACAGAATCATCTCCAGGAGGAGTATCGGTGGCACCCAGTCCAAATTCCAGAGCCACCCGACTGTCGGAGAGAGAGGGAATTTGAACTGCCCATTGAGCAAGATTGGCTGGATGTGCAGGGAGAGGTTGTCATGGCGAAGAGAGCAGGTGAAGGTCCTCATGGAACCTCACAGGGCCAGGGAAATGGCAATGGTGACTCGGCAAATTCCTCCAGTGCTGTGAGTGATGGCCTCAAATTTATGTTCTTGTCTGTTGTTATTAATTTACATGCTAAAAAGTCACTAGTGTTGTAATTTGTATTTTATTGGAAACTTAATGTTCACATCTCCTCAGTTTCGGTTTTTCTCCACATCTATGGCGGTGGTGAACTTGCATAGAAATTGCTATTGTGCGATGGTTCATGAAATGTCGTTGGAGGAATTTGGTGGCATCCTTTAGAAGGGAACACTCACTCATGCTGGCCATGCATTTTGCATACATTGTCATCAGTAAGGGGCTTAGTAGGTTGGTGTACTGCTTATGGCTGGTCAGGACAGGCAGCACTGAACACCACCGAAGTGACTTTGGGGCAGTGCAGTGTCTCTGGTGGTTGGAGCATGGCGACTGTAATATTGACTACTCTTGCGAATCATGGGGAGATGGAGTGAGAGAGGGTGGGAGTATTGCCACCGAAGTGGCATGTAAGATGACAGTAAAAAAAAAAACACACACACACACACTTACATGTACTGACTGACTGAAACCAATTTGTTGTCAGATTAACTCATAGTAGTACTGACTAACACGCACATACATGCGCGTACACACACACACACACACACACACACACACACAGAATTTCATCAGCATGTTAGATTTTCTACATAGAATTCATGCTGTTGTCTGAACTCTTTCTATACTAAGGACCGCATATCCGGTCCTTGTGTTTACAACCTTTGTATACTAAGGACCACATATGTGGTCCAAAGCTTTGGAAGTTTTCTCTGAAGTGGGCGAACCTTTTGTACGAAGCTACTTGTTAGAGCTGGCTCCTGCATACTAATTAGAGTGCAGGCGTACTGGTTCTTGGGCTTTGCCAGCTGAATGCTCTCAAGCAGACGCTTTTCACACCGTGTCACCAGCTCGGTTTGGCTTGACGTGGCAACGTGGCACCGTCTGCTACACCGTCAAAGATGCGTGGTGAAAGAAACACTACAAATCGTCGTTACGCTGTGACTGAAACCCTTGAATTGTTGAAAACATTTGAATGATTTCAGGGCATAAAACCAGTTAATGTAAATTTTTTTATTCGAGTAGGGTGTGTACCACCGATACTGTTTTACCAAATAAATAGAAAAATAACTTTGCTATATTGTTTGTGGTTTCTCAATCATTTATAAACATAACTTGAAAAAATCACAAGTCTGTGTGTATTAATTTTTTTGTAATGATTAAAAAGAAGAGATATAGAAATAGTCAGTTTCTTGGGGAAGGGGAGATAATAGCTAATATGGAATGAGTTAACATAGTGTGTATCACAGTGATATGGTGCCACTTTTTTTTTTTTTTTTCAAATTAATGTATCTGCTTTTGTTTTTGTTAACCACTAGAAACCGATTTTCCATCAGAGTTTTACCAAGGACAAATTTCTTGTTGCTTTCGTTCTTTTACATAGGCGAGGTGCATGTTACACATTATCATCTCATTTTACTTAATTAGCTGGAGAGCCTGATAGCTTACATGTGTCTGTTTTATTAATAGAAATCTTTTGATCTGACTCATATTTTAGTTTTGATTGCCTTATTGTTCCTTTGAATTCAAACATTGAGGAATACCCCCAGTGGATGTTTTTTGGAACACAGGTCTGGTGATGTTTTCCAGGGAGGAGGGGGTGGAGCACAGTCCTGGGGAGGGGCACGCCCCAAGACCAGAAACAGCAGCGGAGGTGGAAGTGGAGGCGGCAGTAGTGGAGGAGATGGAGATGACAGAAGACCTCCCACCAGGAACGTTCCCGACTCCTTGCCCTTGTCTACCGACCCCGGTGGGCGGAAGACGGCGCCACGCAGGAACCACAAGCGCCACCGGAAGAAGCAGCATGGGGCTATCTCCAATGAGCAGCTTTGTCACTGTCTGGGACAAGCTGTGAGTCCTTGTGTTTGCTGTTATTTCACTGTGGAGTTAGTGTGTGATGGGTTAACAAGAGCAGATTTGTGTGTGTATATATGTTTGTTCCAGATGTTTTCTGACTCGTGGGTTTATTACTCTCCTTTAATTGTTCCCTTGGACTCCCTCGAGTTTTGAAACTATTTTGTTAAAGCTTTCAGTCTTCTTGAAAATGGATGGAACCTGGCTTTTTCTTTTAGGCTTAGGGATTTGGGATAGATTGGTGCACAGACCTGCAGTTGAATGGACAAAGCACTAGACTGTAGAGCTGACGGTCAAAAGATCAGACCACATGTCACTGGAAATACAATTGCTGTAAGTTTGAAAAAATAAAATTTTACAGGAGACAAAATAAACCCTGATTATTTATCCCCACAAGATAGACTGCGAGCTGAGTTACGGTACAAGTATTTTTTTTATAGCGTGTTTAGTTTAAGGATAATGTGATTGGAACTTGACTACGTTATGCCTCTTGGTCCCACTCTTATGGTAGACCAAAAATCTCAAAAATGCAAAAATTTTAGTTATGGCAGTTGTATTTCCGGGCAGCGATGTGTGGTTTGATTCACAAGGCCTGAAAACACTGTATTCACCCAGCAGTAAGTGGGTGTATGACTGAATTAAGGAAAGGTTAGCAGCAAAAGGAGAAGGGTGGGCACCGCTACCTTCCATGCTGCCATGCCCTTAACACTGAGTCCTTAGCGGTTCATGTCTTTACAGCCTCTAGGACTGTGGAACTTTAATAATCATTTTTGTTTGTTTTCTGAAACTGCATCGTAAGGGAGATTTTATTGATTGGTTTTGTCAAGGTGCTTTGTAAGAGGAGATTTTATTCATTTGTTTTGTCAGACTGCTTTGTAAGGGAGGTTTTATTGGTTTGTTTTGTAAAACTGCTTTGTAAGGGAGATTTTTCTGGTCAGAAGTCGGTGAGTCAGCAGAACGTTTTAAAAAAAATAGATGTAAAATTAACGTTTCCTTTATGAATATAAGAAGATATAGCTTGTACTAGTCAGGAAACAGATGAGTGTGTTTAGAAAAGGATCATGTAAAAGTTATTTTCTCTTTTACTAGGATATGAGGAAATAAAAATCTGGTTCAGAATTCTTTGAATAGCCGCAATTACTGAATTATCCAAGGGAGGCAATTTGTGAAAGTATATAGAGAATAATTTTAGGGAATCTGCTTGTCAGTAAAGAAATCTCCGTATGAGGTATTTTATATTTTCTTTTTGTTAAGGTCTGTTGTAAGCATGTGTTGACTGTCCTGTCTGTTGGTTCACACTTTTGTCTTCAAGTGTTTGGAATTTAAAACTGCCCATGAAGTATTTTCAGTTTTGTGAAGGATTTGTAATTTTAAAATGGCTGGCTGCACTACACATGACTGTCCCAACAAAGCTTACGTCTGTTTTCAGTTAACTGGTCTTTATAAGCAACTCCACGTCAAAACAGCCATCCATTCTCTGTCCTTGAAAAACTTTGGAACTTTAAGGGCTGACATATGCAAAAGCGACACTTCTGCATCTGAGCCTGTGGAGATAACTCTCAAAAGCTGCATGCTGGTCTGATCCCATGAGTCTTTTCAACCAGATCAAATTAAGGGGTGAAATTTGAAACAAAGGTTAGAATCAGTTGCCAGTTACAGTGAAAATGAAACTTCCCCTGTAAAGTTTATCTGAATGAATGCTTCTCTTCTCTAAACACCTGTTTTATCTGAACTTTTTCACCTATACTAGACTTACCTACCCAGAAAGCTTCTTCCTTTATTCACAGTTTTCTAGAGGGGATTATTGAGAGGAGTTCTTCAGTATTTGCCTTTACTCTTCCTGTTGGTTCTTTTTATGCCTCCTGGATTGAAAAAAAACACAACAAACCTATAATAGCTGATGAGAATCATGATTACACATTGTGCAATTTTTCTCCCCAACTCCCCCCCACCCCCCACCCCTTTCATATCCTCGTTGGCTTAAGGGAGAAGAGTTGGAAGGAGGGAAGGGGAAGACAAGATTTAGAGTTACACTGTTTGAGGCAAAATTTAGTTACATGCTTTGCTCAAAATAACATTTATAATCATGCTTTGCTCATGACAGAACTTAATTGCATGCTTTGCCAAGGGAGAAGTGTATTGATAAGCTCTGCTGACGATACAATTGAATGAAATGCTCTTCTTTTAACAAAAAAAATTACTGAATTCTCAGCTTCAGACAAAACGCAATGTATGCTTTTAAGATAACATTTTCACAATACTCTCTGCTCAAGACAAAATGTAATATACTTTGGTCCAGACAAAATGCTCTGCTTTATATAAAAGACAGCGCTTTTTGTCGCTGGCAAAGAAGGATTTGTGCTGCACAGGCTGAGCAGCTAATACATTTTCTTTTTTAGGGCCAAGGCATGGACACATTGCGCCAGTCCAGCGGGGCAGGGGAGCTGAACCGCTGCATGAGGCTGTGTCTGCACGACACACGCAGCGTGACCTCTCCGACAGACGATGACCTGACCTGCTGCACCTGCGCCATCCTCCATTCGCTCCTGTCCCATTTCTCCATGGCAGCACACGGGGAGGCGTGTGATCTGTGCCGGCAGCTCTTCACCCTGGTCCATTTCCATATCCTGGACTGCCAGTCCAGCTGGACAAACGAGGAGGAGGAGGAGCTGGAGGAGGAGGAGAGGGTGGAGTCCGCGAGGAATGTGTGTCGCAGGATGAGGACGGCACGCATGTTTGCTGGAGGTGGTGCTGTGACGGTCACCACGGTCAAGGTGGGTTTTGAGGAGGTGGAGAGAGATTTGAACTAATGGAGCTCTTGGGGAGTGAGAAAGAGGGGCTTTGTTGTGATTGTTAGGCAGTGGTAGGAGGGAGGGAGAACAGCACAGTGGAGATGACTGAGGGGAAGGGCTGCAAATGCTTGACTGTGCATATAGATTTCTAAATACACACACGCACACACACACACACACACACACTGACTCATGCAAGCACAGGCAGTCACACACACACACACACACACACACACTGACTCACGCATGCA
>LFLW010421487.1:8584-21004 GCA_001262575.1 Conus tribblei | reverse complement strand
ACCCCAACCTCCTCCCCACCTGGACTGGAATGAACTGAACGAGCAAGTCATCCAGGCAGGCTATGTGGCAGTGTTCTCTGCAGCATTCAGCAGAGTTACAATGTTGCCATCCTTGCACTAAATTGCAACAAAGATGTTTTTACCCATACAGGTCAATCTTAGAATAAGTGAGCCAAGGTGGATGCAGTGCCGCAACAGGGTCCCATTGAGCTGAACTTGGGGATGGCTCAATGGGACCATGTTGGGGCATCAGTTTCATTGGGTTGGAACGTTTAAAGGAAATACACCAAAATTTTAAGATGAGTTTTTATTTAGCTGAAGAGGGTTACTCTCTCTTTTTCCGCTGCTATTTATAACCTAGGAAGGTTCCAGCAACGTACAAGTTCTCATCCTGATCCTGACTTCGTCTTTTCGTCTGTCTCTCTCCATCCACAACTCAGCCAAAGTCTGTACTGATAGTCAGAGGGAGGAAATGGGGCAAGTGGGGGCAGATATGAGAGTGGTAGGGAGTATCTGTAACTCAATGAAAGACACAGTGGAAGGGACAGAAGTGGGGATAGAGTTCAGGAGGTGGGGGGAGGGGAAAAACGGAGGGAGGTGAGGCGTGGATGAGGAAGAGATAGGGTGGATTTTATAGACCAAGTTCTGTTTTCAACTCTGTTGTCTTAAGTGAAAAAAATTGGTCTTCATGGAACTGTTGATAATGTGTTCATTGTGGTGGAAGTGTGTGTGTGTGAATGAGGGAAGGTATCTGTAGGAGAAATCACAGTCGGTTGATGAAGTGCAGATGGTTGGTCTTAAACTCATGGCTTAAGCATGTATTTTGTATTTAGCGACATTGATTCCTGTTATTGCCAAGTTATTTAAACACTAGGTACTGGCAATGGTGGTATGATTGGTCAGATAGCAGACAGCAGCAAATAAATATGGTCAGGTACTGTGTTGTAACGAGGAACACTTTTTCAGGGGGATTTCCAGTGCTCCATTTTTTTCAGAATTGTAACATCTGAAGATATTACCAGTAATGAGCGAGTATTGTGCTGCAGTAGTGTGTGTGAGGATTTAGTGTGAGGCAGATGCTTATGACACTTCCTACCACTTGTGTGGACATTGACTTAATGTGTTTGAAAATGTAACGTTGGCAGAGGAAATATTTTGGTAGGAAACTGCACAAGGTTACTGAAAATTCTGAAATTAATTTCATTGATGTGACAAGTTATATGATCCGATTGTTTTTCCCTTGGAATCCCACAAACTTGCCATTTCCAAACTGGAAGTGCATCTGGATATTCATGTGCATGATAAGGAAATGTTTTGTTGTCTCTGGAAGTGTGTGTGTGCGAGTGTGTGTGTGTGTGCGTGCGTGCGTATATTCGTGCATGCATGCTGATGCGTGTGTGTATGTGTGTGTGTGTGCGCGCGCGTATATAGATTCGTGTGTGTGTGAATGAGGGGAGGGATCTGTGTGAGTGCATGTGTGTGTGAGAGAGAGAGAGAAAGCATGTGCGTGTGAGTGCATGTATGTGTGTGAGGGAGAGTGAGACCATGTATGTGTGTGTGAGAGAGAGCATATGTGTATGTGCGTGCATGCATGTGTGTGCTTGCATAGATGTGTACTTGTGTGTACGAGTGTGTCAGTATGCTTGTGCACATGTTGTGTGTTTGTGTGTGCACAAGTGTGTGTGCGTGTGTGTGGATGGACATTTTTGAAGGAAACCCTAAAACTGACATAGTAGTTTTGAGGTATTTCATTCTTATTTTGTGTATTGTGTGAGGGAGTTGTAGTTAGGGTTGGAAAGATAAAAAAATTGGGTCTGAGTACATGTGATGGTGTGGGGGTTGACCTGTGTTGCTTTGATCACAATTCCACATTTTAATTTCACGCTGATTTTATGCACATAAAATGGCAAAAATGAGCATGACATTTAAAAAAATTGATCATTTGTGATGTCTTAACCAGCATGTACCAGTGTCTCTCAGTTTACTGAACTGAGAGCAGACTCATAATCCTCTGTAAAATGACTAGTAAGATTTCAATAGTTAGGTAGCATGACAAAGACTATAATGTCTGAAGCTGCCATCAAATAATTTGTCAGTATTATCCTGCAGTCATATAGGACTGTTGTGGTCAAAGGGAAGGAACCCTTAGTGAATAATAACTTTTCTATTTTGAAGATTATTTCCCTTGAAGTAAGGATCGTCTCTGTAAGTGGTGTGTGTGCGAGTGAGGGGAAGGGGGGAAGGGGAATGTTGCTTATAGCCCCGCCGACCGCAGAGGGCCATATCAGGGCTGTCACCACGTTACGAGTGAGGGGAGATGCCTGTACGTGTGTGTGTGCGTCTGTTTGCGTGTGTGTGTATATACGAGTGTGGGTGTGTGACTGTGTGTGTGTGCATGTGCATCCATGCACGTGTTCTCAAATTGTCTGTGCATGAATATGCAAGAGCTCATTGTGCGTGCGCGAGTGTGGACGGGGCTAGGATGGGGTGGAAGAGTGGACGCACTGAGTGTTTGCGTGAAACCCCAAATTTTTAACCGCAGTTCAATTGCATTTCATTGTTATGACGTGTTGTGAGAGGTGTGGTGGTGTGGAAGAATTAGAAAGTGGGGTGTGAGTTCATATGATGGCGAGGTAGTTGAGCTGCTTTGCTGTTATGTTAATTCCACATTGATTTTATGCATCTTTTGTGCTTGGATAGAAAAAAAAAACAAGAAAAGAAGCAGCAGCAGCAGAAGAACTGCATGTTTTTTTAAAAAAAAAGTTGATAATTTGTGATATCTTAATCAGTATATTCCTGTGTCTCAGTGAAATGAACGTAAACTTATTATCCTTTGTAACATGAAGACAAAATAAAATTCTTGACTCGTAAGGTTTGAATAGTTAGGTACAATGACATAGGCTGTTACAATCCGCTACAATAATGTCTTCATCTACAGTTAAACGATTTGTGTTTATCACATGGCAATTGAGAAAGATTGGCATGGTCTAGGGGAAGGGACTCTTGGTAAATAGTAATATTTCTTACTTTGGCGGTTATTCCCTTGGATCACAATCACCTCTGTGTGTGTGTGCATGTGTGTGTGTGGATGTTTGTGCATATACATCAAGAGTTTGCATGAAATCCTAAATCTTAAACTGCAGTTTTATTGTATTTCATAGTTATTCTGTGTTGTGGTAGGGTGCTGTGGTGGGGTGGAATGAGTGCACATGAATGATGTTTAATTGCGTTAATTTTGTTATAACCTCACGTTGATTTTATGCATCTTTTGTGCTTGGATAGAAAGCACAAAAATGAGAAATGTATCTTTTAAAATCCGATTGTGACGTTTCAATCAGTATATTCCTCCGTCTCACTGTCTACTGAAATGATCTTTGTAAAATGAGGACAAAATAAATTTTTTGACTTGACAAGTAAGACTTCAATAGTATCATGACATATACTGTTGTAACCCCCCTACAATGATGTCTGCATCTGCCATCAAATAATTTTGTATTACTTATGAGCAATCGTGAAGGATTGGTGTGGTCTAAGGGAAGAAACTCTTGAAAGGTTAGCAACCTTCTCTTACTTCAGCAATTATTTCCCCTGGACTACAATCGCCTGTGGTTTTCTCTCTGGACAACACCAATATGGAGTGTGTATGTGTCCATGTCTGCACTGTGTGTGTGTGTGTGTGTGCGCGTGCATGAAGCAGAGAGAGAGAGAGGGATGGGGGTGTGGATAAACAGCTACTGTTCACCTTTAGAGAGGAAATATAGAAGGAAATATTACTGCCCCAAAATACAACTGTTGTAATTCAATTTTTTTGTTTTTGTTTTCATATTTGAGATTTTTGGTGTACTATATGAGCAGGCCAAGGGGCATAAGGTAGTCAGGTCCCAGCCACATTATCCTAAAAATAAACATGCTGTAATTAAAACACTTGGACCGTGACTCAGCTCGCAGTATATCTTGTACGGATAGATAATAATTTTTTTTTTTGTTTCCTGTAAAATTTGCTTTTCTGCTTTATAGCAGCTGTATTTCTGAGCAGTGATATACTGCAAGGCAAAAAGGAACACAAGTCTATAAAGCTACCTACTGGTACATGAATATCTTTTACTGAAATGCACCTGTAGAGGATGTGAATATTCTTGCAGATTTTTTCTAGGTCATCCATGCTACTCCCACACAATTGTTCAGGCTTCTTTGGAGAATTGAATAGATTTTAAATGCATGCCGGTTTTTTGTGTGTGTGTGTGTGTGTGTGTAAATCCATGCACTTACACATAGGACATCGCTTTAAAGTCTGATTCAAAGACTCAAGCTCTTTGGATGAAGTAAAAGTCATGCTGTTTAGATCCCATCTGCTTAAATAAAAATGAGTGCCTCAATAGTGTAAAGAAGGCATGAAAACTTTGAAACTCATGACATCCCAAGAAAATTGTACAGTATACTATAGAAGCCAGGAAGATATTGAAACTCTCGACATCCTACGAAAACTGACTGTATCAGCACGTATGGCAGAGCAAGTGCGCACACTTTGACGCTCATCGCATTCCAAGAAAGCTGACTACACTGGTAAGCAGGCGTAGCAAATGTGCAAGCTTTGAATCTCAATACACACATACACTGGCACACACACACACACCCTCAGCAAGAGTGCAAACTTTTCATTACATTCCAAATAGTCTGACCATCAGTCAGCATGGCACAGCAAATGCATGTGACATCCCCAGAGAAATAACTCCACCAACGAGTATAATGACCATGGTGGACCAGAGGAGAAGAAAACACAAAACCCAAGCTGTGATTTCATGGCTGCAAAACCACAGACATTAACAACGAAGAGTGTTATCACTCCAATCAAGTTGGCTAAGATGCCTAATCAAATATTTGCCTTGCGTCTCTTTCTCTTCCACATTTGCACAACACCAGGCAATACACAGATTCTATATCAACTGTGTAAAATAGTTTAATATAACAAGATAATAATATAGTTTGCTTTCAGTGTCAAAAAGGAATGACAACTTTTTTAGCGTCAAAATCAAATAATGAACCGAAATGTCTGAAAAAAACCTTAACATCATAAAGGCTGATGCAAGATGGAAATATTTTCTTTATGTAAGTACTACCAACAACAAAAGTAGCCTAGATTATACAATACTTTCACATGCATACTTAAAATAAAACAAATACTTTGTTACAATGTAAAGAGAAAAAGTAAAAATACATAAAATGAAAAAAAGAAAAAAGTCAAAATACATAAAATGAAAAAACAAACTCCTAAAAACCTAGGCATCATGTAAGTCAGTAAAAGGGTGTAAGTCAGTGTAAGGGAACCGTCATTTTAATTCAGTCTTTTGGACATTAAAAGTCAATTATCTTTTTCCCTTTTTTGTTTCAGTTGCAAGGATTTACTCTTTCTTTCCTTCTTGACAGACAGTTTTGCTCTACTTCCTTTCAGCCTGCTGCCTGTCTAAAAGAAGACCTGGCTAGATGATTTTTGGTTCATTTCTTCACGTTTGGGTATGAAGCCCTTCAGGTAGTAGACCCACTGCAGAGTGGAGACTCCATCATTGGGGGAGGTACAGGACACCACCATTCGACTGGCCACCGTGGCCTTGGACTCTTTGTTGCCATCAAAGGTCACCTGGATTCGAGCGTCTCTCTTGGAGCGAATGGTTTCTGAGTGCTTCTGCACATGGAATTGACAGCTGTCCACCTGCAACACAAACCCGTGCATGCAGAGATATGAATCTTTTTTTTTTTTTTTTCAAATTTCCCATTCAGGGCAAGAAGACAACCCCAAACAATTAGTGCTGGGACTTGCATGATGTGAGATATAAACACTTTACAGCAGACTCCATGAAAACCTTGTTCAGAGGTGTGACCCCAACTGATGTGATCTTTGAATTTCTGAAGGAAATAAACATTTTTCATCAGATCTAAGATTTTACGGAGGAAAGATTTTTGACTGAATTTCCGGTGTGTTTTCAGAAGTTGTGTTTTAAAGAGTTGTGTGAATTAGTTTTTAAAATGTCTTTTTATATATGACCTGTGAGTTGACTTCAACGTGATGACAGCCCTGATATGGCCCTTTGCGGTTGGCTGGGCTATTACCAACATTACTTACTAACTTACTTACCCTAACAATCAGAACAATGTATAATGTATAACCTGCTACCAGGCAGGAACAGACATACATCAGATATGTACAGGACCTTGCAAAACGTATGATCATGCCAACTGCAAGTTAGGAAATCCACAGTCTCCAGCTCTGCTGCTACAGAAGGCCCCATCACACCAGCTGTTTCAAATTTGGGGGATGAGGAGTTTGGGCAGAAACTGACAGCACACAGCTTGTCTGTTACATAGCCTTCAGTTCCACACAGCAGTTAGTGCCTGTTCCAGCCTGTCCATCCAAATATGACAGGATATATTCTGAACAAATGACCACACCCTCCAACTGATAAGCATCCATGTCAGACCCATGGCCTCTTATCTAAAAAAAGTTTGGCTGATGTGCAACCTGCAAGCAGTAATAATGATAATGGTCGACACGCATCCCCATCACGATCCCAGATAACTGTTCTTGAAATGAAAAAATAATACACATATACAATACACACATAATATTCTACATGACATATCATCAATATTACACATGTACACACCCAAATGCATCCAACAAAAACAAACATATCCATGTAAAGATTTCTCAGCAAAAACACACACATACATGCATATTTACATAATCAAAAATGTCACATATGTGCGGAAGTACACAGAATTTAGATGGACTTACCATAACCAGACCAGAAGAGATGAGTTTTAAAGCCAGACTGAAAAGAGGAGAGGAAGTCAGAGAGTCTGTTCTGTATCGTATGGGCTCTGAAAGAAAAAGATCTTGGCCCGTGAGTCTTAGTTCTGGAATGAGGCAGCCTGAAAAGTTGTGTGTAAGAAAAAGAGCCTAGTACAGATCTGGAGGAGTTCAGAAAGATACCTTGGATCAGAGCAACTGACAGTGTAAAAAGTCAGAGTAGACAGCCTGTGGTCTGTTTGACTGGAAGCAGGCGCACAGTGGAGACAGTGAAGGAGAGGAGAAACACAGTCAGCCTCAGCAGCTCTGCAAACAAGTTTGACAATGTTTGCTCTGGATTTGTTGAAGTTTGTCTAACATCTGTTTGAGAAGGCTGGCTAAAAGAGAATGACAGTTGTCCATCCCTGAGATGACAACAGTGTATAAATGTGTTCTGTAGCATCAGCAGAAAGACAGTGACAGATGGAAATGATCGTACACAGTTCCAGAAAGGTGACTTCACAGATCTTTGAAATGTACTATTGCAAGGAAAGACGCTGGCCGAGAGTGACACCCAGACTGCAAACAGGAGAAGAGAAAAAAAAGAGGTGTATCGTTATGTCAGAACAGAATCAGGATGAGAAGGATGTCGAATAAACTCCTCATGACAGGCAAGCAAATGCTGAGTCTTTTCATCGTTAAGCTGAGAGTCATCCATCCTTTAGTCAGCAAAGGGTTCCTGTGTCCAAGATACCACTGCATCAGTTTCAGCGACAGAAGCTGACCGATGGAAGTTGAGTGTCACCAGCAAAACAACGTTATGCAACATGGCTTGACGACAGATGACATACACATGAGCAGCTAATGACAAAAAGAAGTCATCAACACTTGAAATAAGAACAAATGAAATAAAAAGCTTGAAATACCAGTCAAGGCCTCTAAATTTCCTTGCTATATCATGTTCACATCATCTTGGTGGGATTAGTCCCATGTCTCTGGCTCCTGTGTACATAGCCACATCAAGCATGGTCCTCTAACAGCTCCTGATCACTTGTTTTCATTGGATGCGAGCACAAACAAACATACTTGTATATTCACATTTTGGCCACATTTTTACTTCTCCATTGATTTGCTTGTTCAGCCCATGCAGCATCCTTCATCAATTGTTTGTTCATGCATGCTGTTTGTATCTCGTGAAAGACAGCACATTTCTCACACACAGGTCTGAGATTTGAATGGGCCCCTCACCTGTATGGCTCAGATGACTGGTGTAGTCCCATCTTTACAGAGGTGTTACTCTGTGGTCAAGTTGCTTTGTGAAAGTGGTAGCCATGATGGGTCAGAGGGGTGGGGAATGTCAGAGGATGGTGAACTGATTCCATGGACAGACTTCATTCCTATTTTGCCTCGCTAACTACACAGCTGTAGACTTTGGACTGCGCCCTTTGCTGAGGTGGTGATGTCTTCCCCTGCATGCGCTTGCCATGATACTGCTCCACAGAGTTTATTTCACCTTTTAGTTTATGGCTACACACCAACTGGTGTCCCAATCATATTTTGTACCGGGGCAATTGTAGTTTTGTGTAAATCTATGCACAACCCATCCATGTCCTCTCTTCCCTCAACCTCCCTACACCCTTCTTCAAATTACTGTCATCCAAGTTTTTTTGTTTCGTTTTTTTTTTTAATCTATGTGACACCTGCAGCAGAAAAAGGAGTTGAACATCAGTTAGATATTGAATGCTGTCTCTCTCACCTGACCCATAGCAGCACACTGCTTTGGTTGGTGACTCAGACAGAGATGCAGAAGACCGAGTAAGGCATAAAAGCCAACTATGATGACAGAATGCTGCAGGCATCGGTACCTGTAGGGATTGATGTCACTGGGAAATATCTATGTGACAGGAAATGCTGAAAGCAGCTCTGGGCAGACCAGAACTGCTCTGCATAACTGTCATCCTCTTCAGTGATCATCACAACTCAAGGCAAAGCAGCATCAACTTCGGCAGCCCTTCAAATGTACTCTCATTATGAACAGTCTGTTGACTTTGCCTCCAAATCCATGTCTGTGATGAATTCATGTCAACTGACCTTGCCTCCAAATCCATGTCTGTGATGAATTCCTGTCAACTGACCTTGCCTCCAAAACCATGTCTGTGAATCGTTGTCAAAGTCTTCACTGCAGGGGACAGTCGTAAGCGGGACATAAACTGTAGCAGTCTTCACTCCAGAAAAGTCCACTTTTTCAGTCTGATTCTGTGATTTCACACTCTCTGTCATCAGTGGGGAGTTCACATCCTGAATATATCAAACCCAAACAAGCATTATTGGCTTATACCACCTGACACAGATAACTCTATGTAAACCATCTCCAATGAATAGGGCAACCTGGGTATGGCCAAGTGTGAATCAGTTGGAATGACTATCTGGGGAATGCCACTGAAAAAGCATGAAAAGCTTGATAGCAAAGTCATAAAAAATCCCAGCTAACAGCCACAGTGATGACAAATCTTATGTTGAAAGTGACAGTGGACAAGGAGACATTACGGAAGTTGATGGGAGCAGTGATGACAAACCTGTATGTTGAAAGTGACAGTGGACAAGGAGACATTACGGAAGTTGATGGGAGCAGTGATGACAAACCTGTATGTTGAAAGTGACAGTGGACAAGGAGACATTACGGAAGTTGATGGGAGCAGTGATGACAAACCTGTATGTCGAAAGTGACAGTGGACAAGAAGACATTACGGAAGTTGATGGAAGTCAAACCCATTGACTTCACCGGGACGGGGCCCATCGGTGTGGGGGTGGTGCACAAGGCCAGCACAGGGAAGATGTAGTCTCCGCCCACTGGAGAGCTGATGGTGAGCGTTGTCTGCTGCTCCCCTAGTTTGGAAGGCTCAAAGGTCAGGTCCACTGTGGCCTCTATGCTTCCGGCAGCAGCTGGTGGCACAGACACAGTCTTGTCCACCAGGAAATCAGGAGAGTCCACCTGGTGACCCACAGAATGGCAGTAGGTTTTCTCTTGTTCCATTCTCTTTCAACTTCCCACTCCATAGACATGCATGTAGGAATATATTAAAAAAAACAAAAACAAAACCACCCTCAAACAAAGAGACTGAACTGATTCTGTTAAAGTGTAAAATACATGAACACAAACAAGCACGAGTGCCTAAAATGGTATTTTAACACATGTCCTAACACATAAGCAACACACATGTAAGCATACCAGAATATGTCAATATACATGCATGGGAAACAAATCACACAACACCTACATGGCACTAAACCAAAAGCTGAGCCACCCTGTCACCAGCCACTTTCCCTTCCATGCTGTACTGCTGACTTGTGACACTGACCTTGCAGACATACTCTGTCTTGACCCTGGAAAAGCTTTGGAAGCGCACTGTCTGCGTCTGGCTCTGACCCAGAGGCACTCGCATGTGCACTGCTTTCTCCAGGCTGGCCGGCGTGGCCTGCAGGACCAGGTCATAGGCGAAGAGGCCAAGGTCAGAGTTGGACAGCTCCAGTTTGCCTTGCACTTCCCCCACTTTCAGAGGCATAAAGTCAAAGGTGAGGACTCCCTGTCAGCACAGAAAGAGGTCTGAAAACTCACGTCAAGGACTGTTTGCTGTGAGGGGCCCAAACACAAATGGGGACAGCATCTGCCTGTTGAGCTGATGGTTGTGTCCCCCCAGTCATAAATGGGTACCCGATTCAGGTCAGGGAAGGTTAGGGCAGAGGAAGGAGCAGTGTATGCTTTGTCTTCCACCACACCATGCCCCAGACACAGTGAACCTCTCTAACACTTCACCGCCCCTATGGCCTGTTGGCTATAGGACTTTAGCATTCTATTTTCTCCCCAATTCATGTCGAAACCAATATGCTGAAAGTTTGGTTAACACAAATGGATTGACCAGCCCCTACTACACTCTCTGGCCTAACCTGAAATTTGGTCTCTATCCAAAAGGAAAGTTTCAGTTCCTTCTGGGGTTAATCTTGACAGGTCTTCAAAAAAAAAGAAAAGGTAGGAACAACAGATCCAAAGGGAAGAAAATGGCACCATGTTCTTCAAAGGCATAGGACTTTACACGACTTTGGTTGGTTCTGAAAACACACTCCTGAGGTGTCTCTAATGACTCGTACACTTCACCGAGGTTTTATCTTTAAAGACCTGCAACACTGGCACAGGGAGAGACACAGTAAAGCCTCTGTGAAGCGCGTGGGTTGTGAGACACTCACATGACGACACTATTTTTACAGGTGTTGCCTGGCAAAGATTACTTGTATGTGCCTTCTAAGACCAATGTAGCAGGAAATGTGTACTTCAAAATTACAGAACTTTGACATTTTACTTTTTGCACAAAGAAAAAGAAAAACATAGTGACATACAGACAAGAAGGATTCTGACAAATACTTAAACTGTCTTTAGAACGTTCTGAACAGTTCAAGAGAACTGTTTATCATGTTTAACAGTGTCTTAAAATCATGTACAACTCAAGAATCATGGCAAAAATAAAACACATTTGCCTGCAGTTCAGTTAACATCAATGACTCAAACAGATAGCACTGTATTGTCAGCAAGCAAATACAAGCTGTGAAATATTAGTGGGCTCCACCTTCCATCATACCATACCCCAGACAAGGGGAACCTTTAGACGGTTTCTCTTTACTGCTTACTTTTTTGCTATGGCATTCAACTTTTTAACACCAAGACCTGAGAAGAAAAAGGGCAAGCAGACCTTACTGAGGGGAGCCACGATGAAGGGGGAGGGTACGATGACATCGGGCATGGTGCAGGTGACATTGAAGGCCACCTGGGAGCTCAGAGGATTCTCCACAGGAACCTCGTGGCGCACAGTGTGGCGCACCGGGCTGGACAGGTCAATGACACTGATCACTCCTGGTTTGGTGAAGCGGACTTGCATATCATAGAACTGGTATTCTCCACTAGGTTCATGGGTGAATGTTGCCTGCAGAACCAGGAATGGCTAAGTCATTCTTTACAGTCACAATCTTGGGGACTTGATGATTTGCAGTTCATGTGGAATTCATACTTATCAAAGGAAAAAAAGGTTCATGGATACCCACTATGCCCCAAAATTTTGTCACAATAGCATGACCCACTGTGTCATCAAACACCAAATCCAATCACAGCTGACATGTTCAATCAACTTGGTGCCCCCTTCTGTGACCACTAAAAGTCAAAATCTCTCTTTAAAAAAATCGATCATTGAAGTGTTTGATGTGCGTATGTGTCTATGTGTGCTATGCATAGGCATTTATGCAGGTACATATGTGTGTGTGTTGGATATACATGTGGTCACATCCAGAATTGATGTTTCTGGATATCAGTATATATGGGCTCAGTGTGTGTGTGTGTGTGTGTGTGTGTGTAGAAATATTCCGGCTGTATGTCAATTGCTTTGATGTTTGACGAGTTGTCCTTGCAAACGCGAGGAAGAAAGTAAGTACAGATCCCAAAGGAGGACAACACTTAGAGGGAAAGAGAAGGATAGAGGCAAAGGTGCAAGGGGATACAAGACTGAATATAATGGGGAGAATTCCTTTTCTTTTTCTTCCTTTCTGTTCTTTTTTCAATTTTCTTTTTATTTAATTTCTTTTAATGTCCTTTT
>LFLW010419282.1:6105-17498 GCA_001262575.1 Conus tribblei | reverse complement strand
TGCTCTCTCGTTTCCTTTAACTCCAGCATGTCCAGGGCAGTAGATGCACATGAGTCTCTCCAATGGAAGTTCATTCCAAGCAGGGAATTAAAACAAAGGGGTGGGAGAAGAATTCATGCTGTTTTTCAATGTGGAACAGCATGTGTAAAGTGTGGGGGATGTGATAAGAGAACAATGAACAGCTAAAGATAACTCTGGTGTATGAACAACAATGTAGCGTACAAACAACAGTATCCGAGAGGGAACCCATGTTGCTAGCGGTCTGGACTTGCTTTGGTAGCTTGTAGGCTGCCATAGTCTTTCACAGAAATGGTGTATGGCTGTACAGTTTGAACCATCCACATCACTGTCTTAACCCCTTTTTTTCTCTGTTCTCTCCTGCCATTATTCAGTCTTTAACCCTATCTCTCTGTTGCTCCTACTGACAAACAGAAATGGTTCAAGATGCTAATCAGGCTTGATTATGTTGAGAGGTTTTCAATTTGGATAAAAATAAATCGATGGCCACTTCAGTTTTGTAAGGGAAAAAAAAATCAAGCATCACACTTTCAAAGGTAGTTTTTTCCCCTCATAAAATGTAAATTGAAGGCAAGGCTCGAGTTGATCAAGTGAAGATTTAAAATGGTAAATCACACCGTATTATGGTCTTGAAGCATTGTTAGGTAGGTATTAACATAAAGATGCTGCTTTGAAACTTATGTGAATCCAACCAATGTTGATCACTTCTCCCTAACAGATCAGTCATGTTCTGTGGTCAGAAGGAACAGCTCATCTGATTGTGACTGCAGCCTGGAAGACGCTTTCTCAACATGGTGTGATGCAATCTCTAAGAACAGTGCTGTACGAACAGGGCACAGGCTGAGATCAAACGGGCACTCTACTACTATGCAGTAAAGAACTTTTGTCTATCAAAGGCAGCCCCTAAATGTTGGAGAAATTTTATGTTGAGCCAGTGTTCACAGTCGTACTCTGCAGATGTAGCCAGCCATATGCCAGTACTTGATGCAACATCATTTGCATACCTAACCTTTCACTTTGCATTATGTGCACACACTCCCATGAAGGCACAAATGCCTTCCTTGGGAACAAAGAAATAGAAGTCATTATGATTACCTTACTGTGTAAAAGTTTGGCAACAGTCAGATGTAAGTAGTATGACAATAAGTAGGTAAAAAGTATGAAATTCTTGGATCTGCCATTTGATTGGGGCATGAACCAAGATTTCAAGAGTTTGCCCTGAATCATGGGTTTGAACCGAAACCCAGACAAGACTTAGTCAACGCCAACCAAAGTGTCAGCTTGAAGGGCTAATATAGTCTGAAGTGCCTACCTAGCAGGCTGCTGTAAACATGCCATTTGAACTTTGGTGCTTTTCTTCTAGGAGTGTCCCCACGTGTGTGCACATGGATGCGTATGGATCTCTGTACACTATAGAGCACCAGGAGAATCATGTCTAGTCTTCAACTGGCTTCCACAGCCATTCCTGCAATACATGGTGGACAGTCTTCACAGCTTGTATTTTCTTTTGGAGGGTCTTGAATGTATATTCTAGTTTTTCACAACTACTTTTGCCATCCAAACACAATCTATCTCAAGACGTTCAGTTCCATACTTCTTGTGTGGTGTACTTTAGCTTGGTAAGGGAATACGTATATGTTGAAATGCAGTGTTCAACGCTCGCCACCAAACCACCATTCATACAACACACTAGTGTTCCCACTCATTAAGAACACAAGTTTCCCTGTCATGGTAATTTGAATGGAAGCACCAAAGCAAAGTCCTTGATTTTAATTTCTCCCAGACATGTATGTGGCAGGATACTTTCAAGCTCAAGACCAACAAAATAAATAAAAGATTTATTTCAACACTGTCCATTCTTCATTGGCCATATTTCCAGCATCATAATGCATCTTGTTTAGCACAGCCTGTGGAGACAGCAGGACTGAACCAAACCATTCAAGCAACCACATACTTTCAGTCGCATAAAAAGAAAAAAAAATCTTTCAGATTAAAAAAAAAGTCCCTATATAAAGAGGTGGGGAATGCAAATCACATCTATCAAAGCAGACTATAATGCTCTAATTTAAATGTAGCCTGTACTGCATCCTTTAATGCATACACTGTTATATCTGAACATAGCACACAAAAACGAGAGGGGAAGGGGTTTCTACAATAAAATAAAGAGTTCTGCTCATCTAAAACGAAAACTGCAACACTTTTTCAGAGTTTGTATTCCTGTCTAAAAAATACTATGAATTATATGTATGATATCACTGCAAATTACATGATGTTTCTTTAGAACCTGACCACTCTCACAAACAATTTATTTCACATGGAAAGAAAGGAGAAGATAGAGGCATGGGACTTAACACTTTTAAATATATGTTCAAGTGCTTTGAAGTGATACACTCAATTATTTTTGCAAAAAACAATGTTAAGAAACCATGTGACGTCATCAGGTAAATCATGATTATATATTTCATCAGATAAAAAAAAAACAAGGAAGCAGCAAAAGCTTCTCACCAAGACATTTAACTGGGAAAGAACAAATAGGATGCATTTTCACAAAACATAACGCATTCGATCATCACTTTTGATCTACAGCAGTGAGACAATAAATACCTGACAAGTCATAGAAATGTTCATAAACAAGCCTGCAAGTGCACTGATGTGCCCCCAGACAGCCCAGTGTGGTGCACAACAAACGCTGCAAGAACTGTTGTGTTCCTTCACCACTGAAACTCCTCACACAAGGGCACTGAGGATGCAAATGATGTACTGATGAAACTACAAGCCAAACATCCGTGCAACGAATGTCCAACATCAGCTGAAGTAACGGCTACAGGTGTTGCTTTTCTGGAACCACAACTGAAATCCCACAGCACAGGATAGGGGAGGGGGCGGGAGAGAAAAAAAAAGTCCACTCAAGTTGTTTTTTCACCGTGGTTTTGTGTGACCCGCTGGGTTCCTAGAAGGAAAGAGCAGCCTCCAGGAACGAAGACAGTTCGATCAGATGCATCTGTTTGTTGCCAGTGGCTGCTGCAGCTGATGGAAATCGGCCGGCATACCTTCGGAAAAAAAAAGAAAATAAGAATTTAAAATCTTCATGACAATTGGATTATATTACAAATAATCAAGCAAAATTCTTAAACAAAACTCATGAATATGCAGAACGAGGGAATCCTTTTCAAACATGTTTATGTTTTCAACCACCCTTAGATTCTATAATAATGAAACTGAACTCAAAACACACCACCTTTCCTGTACAAACACATACACACATCAGTATTCATAAAAATCACAGGTATTTTTTTGCAAGGGAAAAAAGCCCTTCAATGTATGTTTGTATGCTGACAGAGATGTAAAAATGTACCATGCTGGCTGGTCTGCTGTCAGCAAGGATCAGACCCCTTCACTGGAACTGACCTTGAGGAATGAGCCAACAGCAGAGAGGAGGGGGAGGCAGTGGGTGGGTGAGTGTGGCACGGGTGTGTTTGGGGCCAAGAGGGCATCTTTGCCAAGAGGGGGGATAAGGAGAACGAGCCTCAAAAAGGCTCTTAAACCTGAAGGGATTTGGAGGAGGAGGATGAGATGATTGTGGTTTGAGGCATGACAGAGGCTGCTGGATCCTAAACCATGCCTTGGGTGGGAGACAAGCCCTGGCCGCTGTGCCTCCAGCACAGCCAAATGAGAGGAAGGATCCTGTCCTGGCAAGGGAGGGGTACGGCTAATTCCTTGAATGAGCACTGCGCTGTGGGATGGGCATCCATGTACTCATGGGAAGAATGAAAGGGGGGGGGCAAACCTCATCTTGCGCAGCCTCCAAAGAGTGCAGAAGAAGCTATTTCATGGGTGGAGGGGGCACACAGTCAAGATCCCCCTAAAGTTTTGCCAGCTTATCAGGGTAATAAGCTGATTTCTTCCAAACAGGAAAAAACAGGGAGGGGGAGAGACAGGCCAGTAAAAGATGGGGCATATGAACAAGGCCAGGTGACTGACAGATTGTGGTATGTGCATGACTCCATGACTTTAGAGGAAGGGAGGGGTTCACCCTGATGGGAGGTAGACAAGTGTGATCCTGGGCCAGGCCAAATTTTGGGCTTTGGAGTGGAGCCAGGGCATGAAAGTGCACCTGATTGAGGGTGGGGCAAACGAGGGATGCAACTAAGGTCAAGAGTACCCAGCTCTGTGTGCATCTATGGTCACGGGAATCCTGGGTATCATCATGTGGTAGCCCTCCTGGGGAGAACGGCAACATGAGTGAGATTCTAATGGTGGGCTGGACATGCCTCCCAAGCAGACCTCAAGACTGTGGAGAAAGGTGCCTACTGGCCCACGAATTGATAGGATTCGACCAGAACAAGCTGGTCACTTGCAGGGTAGTGTGGCAACTGCAGATTTCTTCACCAATGGGAGAACACATCCTATAAGATGAGATGGGGACATGTGGTGCATGGTCACTGAGTGGAGCGAACTCCCATCAGCCCAACAAGACCCTTCAACACTGGTCAGTCTGAGCCTTGTCATTCTCCTAGTAATTAAAGAAAGCATCAGTGGCAGAACATACAGAGAAAGCATTCAGGACCCAGTCCCTCATTTGCAAACACCTTGTTCCACATTACTTCGTGATACTGGGTACTTGAGGGAACACTATTAAGCCACATGGCAGGACTGAAGTTGCTGTCGTCCCATGAGAGATCATGGGCACCATCATCTGTGCAGAATCCTGCGCTTATCAGTCACCATCACTCTCCTTCTTCGCATGTTCCTCCACTCTGTGTCGTCTGGGAACAAAAGGGGGGAGGGAGGGGGGGGGGTTCAATTCTAATCTCCAAGTTATTAGCTCCTTCACTTTAATCTTTCATGTATGGGTTTCTAGATTGAAACACCTGATTCTTGCCCAAACCCCCTGTTAATTCTTTTAGGTGGCATGGTGAGGACCATCACAATGTGACTGTTCGATTGACTCTTGCTACAAAACCATTTTCAGGATGAGCAGAGTCAAAGGACAAGCACTGAAAGGTATTCATAATCTGAGTTGCCCTTGTTCTGCAGTGTCCTTGTGTGAATGAGGCATGGCCAGGGAAAAAGAAGGAAAACATGCACGAGTCAAAAATAACAAAAAGGTTAACAAATCACAAAACAGGAATGGGATGAAAGAATTAGCAACAATCACATCCTATAAATGTTGCTAAAAAGGGGTAAGGTTAGCCACAAAATGACAGGAAAAAAAAAAGACTGATGACAAAGATGCAGGTCTCACTAAGCGCATAGTGAGACATGAGGACAAAAAAAAAAAGAAAAAAAAAGAAGAAAAACATGTGTCTTGGTTGGCGTTTGGCCATGGTATGAGGGAGAAGAAATGGAAGTTGTCGAATACCAGAAACATGGTACTGTCACACTTCTTTGTACCAGACTGCCATAACATTCTGGCCAAACGGAGCATGCAACCTAGCCATAGCTTGCATCAAGTTTGACATGGTGCTGTATATGATGTAAAACCTCTTCCACAACACACCGAACTCTATGAAATGGTTATCTTTAAATCCTGCAAAAAATGCCAATACTTTAATAACTGGAACAACAGGCACAGACATTAAATGGGGCATGCAGTCAAGACCCACACAACAAAAAGCACAAAAGTGCTTGTATCCCAATAGATCACAGCGCTCAGAACACTACCAACCCAACCCCCCTCCCTCCCTCCCCAACCTTCTGGAAGTTCTTTACACTGTCTTCCTCTTTTCTGTTCACTCTCTTTGACTCTGCCTTCTCTTCTTTATTCTTGTGTTTTGTGGACCATTCTCCTGCCCTTGTTCTGGAAAGGGTTTCACACTTTTCTTCTGGCCACAGTTTATGACATGCCACCTTTTGTTGTTATTGCAAGCTGGAGACCAGGCAATAAAAATTGTACAAATCACACAAAGTGGACACAAGTTGTCCATTCTGCAGTGTCTATTTGCTCATCAGGTCTTTTCAATGTATATTCAATTACATTCAAATGATTTTCATCGGTGCCTTATTATCAAGTGTTTTTTTTTTAAAAATCTGGGATTGATAAATCAAGTGGAATGGCCAACGCTCCCAGCACAGCCTGGTCTTAAGGACGCCGACAGATTTAACTGCGTTTGTCATTAACTGTATACTTTGTTGCTTGTTGCTTTTTCAGGATGTGGAATGTGACCTTCTTTCAGGACGTGACCTTTTTGCCCTCTAAGAGTTTGAGAGACCTGAAAAGGCCCTGTGCCATTGGCTGCACCATAACTGTAACCCCAAATCCAATGCGGGAAGTTACACAGTCAGAGTGTGTTTAATCCTATGCAGCTAGCATCCTGGCACCATCATGTGCTAGCAGACCTGTTTACCCCCAAATTTGACCGAGAGTATTCCAAATCCAAAATGAGAGTATTTTCTACAAAATATGCATTGTTTGTATCTCAGCAGTGGAATACTACATTACTAGTAACTATGTTGAAAATATCACAATCATCTGTTTGCATTAACACAGACCAGTTTACCCTAAAAACTACTTTTGGTGTACTTTTCCTTTAAATGAAAATGAGCGTATTTTCTGCAAACAGTGTATACAAAATTCCAGATTTCTGTAAAGGTGGGAGAGGGGAAGGTCCTTCATTTTGTTTTCAACTGCCATCACACTGCAGGCGCTTCTTGCCAGTAGTAACCACCGGATCTTGCACTGACTACGATAAAACACGTTCTTTCTGATACAAATTACTTTCAAGCCAGATTCATCAGCATACTTTGGCATACCCTCATGCTCTCTCGCCTGTTTTCAACATTTCAGGGCAGGTTGTCAAGAAATGGACACAGCAAAACGTGATATCGTGCACACAAGTTAGCAAGAGTTGTCGCTCTTTGGTCAAAGCCTCCACCGCAATTACCTTCCACAAGTTCAATCACCGCTCAAAAACTTCGACTCCAGAATTTTTCTTTGACACATTTTTTTTTTAGTTCGTCATATTGTTGCAAAAAACCTGTACAAAATATGGCAGAATCGTATGTGTAAACAGGTCTGTACTTGCATACTTACTCCACTTCCCGGCTGTCCTCGATGTTCTTGAGGACAGTGCGAATGCGAGGCTCCACGTACTGGTAGGGGCCCATGTTCTTGTGTTCCTCCTGGACCCAGCACACCTTGGCTTTGGGGTATTTGAGGAGTTCTTTCTTCACCAGATCGAAGGGAAAAGGTGTCATCTGGAACAAAACGGCATCTAGTTATTCCTTGGTGGGGTTGGATCACTTCAAATACATTCTAATTTATTCATGTTTAATCACTTTTTTTCCCCCCAAGACACAAATGCAAATAAGGCGGGATTGTTCATATCACAATATCAGCTGATTTGTGTCTGAAGATGATGGCATGAGACAAGTGAAACAGCAAGTGCGAAACAGAAGCAATGCTCCTGATTTTTGTTATACTGCCTAAAATAAGACTATCAAGGACTTTTCAGATGCAATCCATAGGAAAAAGATGTTACAAAGAGCCTGAAAGTGACAAGTGAATATCTACGGAGGCACTGGGATACATTATGAAAGGAAGAACAGTGTGCAGCCCTGTCATGTGGTCTTTGACCAGAAAAGACCTCCATAGCATCACCTTCATCATTCTCATCCTCATCAATCACCAGAAGAAAATATCAAATTATGTGACCTTTCATGCCCTCTTCTCATGGTGACCTTTGGTTCAATTTCCTCTCCGTGTCTGAACTGTTGCCGAGTTCATGTCCTGGTTTTGTGTGGAAACTGCTGCTGGATGGATGTGGTGACACACTCCCAAAAGCGATGCTCACTCATGCAGGGCTAAGTGAATATGCAATCATTGTCTCAAGTCAATTGGAGGTTTGGTAGGCTGTGTCCTGCACATGGTGGATTAAAACAGGCACCCTCAGCACCACTGAAGTCACTCAACAGCAGTGCAGTGTCTCCTCTGGTGGACTGCCTCATGACCACTTGATACTGACAGCTCATGCCAGGGGATAAAGACCAGGCAAAAAAAGGCGTGGCTATAGCTGGGGAGCCAAAATGAGCGGTATGGAAGTAATGCCACTTAAATGGCATGCGGAGACAATGAGACAAGAAATGAAAAACTACAGAATGACTTTTGTTTCAAACTTCATTGTCAACTCTTCCAGCTTTCCTCCTAATCAACTGTAAACTCTGACCCTGATGACATGCGTAACAAACTGACCTGTGTCACACTGGAGGACACATCTGTGAACTCTGACCCTGATGACATGTGCAACAAACTGCCCTGTCACACTGGAGAACACATCTGTGAACTCTGACCCTCAGGACATGCGCAACAAACTGACCAGTGCCACTCTGGAGAACACATATGTGAACTCGGACCCTCATGACAAGTGTAACAAACTGACCTCTGGAGAACACATCTGTGAACTCGGACCCTCATGACAAGTGTAACAAACTGACCTCTGGAGAACACATCTGTGAAATCTGACCCTGATGACAACTGTAACAAAATGATATATGTGCCACTCTGGAGAACACCACTCTGATATCTGACCATCAGGACAGGTGTAACAAACTGACCTGTTCCACTCTGGAGATGGCGATGTCGCTGACCAGGTCCTTCTTTTCCCGCTCCTTGACCAGCTCGTAGTACACCCTGCCAGAGCACATCAGCAGCTTCTTCACAGTGTCAGCGTTGTCGCTGGCTGCCCCGCTCTCTGGAATGAGACGCTGGAAGCGAGAGCCTTCGATCATGTCATCGAAGCTGGAACGAGCTTCAGGCAGACGCAGCAAACTCTTGGGTGTGGGCACAATCAGCTGTTCATTGAAATAAAGATATACAAATGTATTAACACAATAATCTGTGCAGCTATCTCATCTCTATGATACCTGAGAGAGCAATGAATCAGGACAGTAGGTGACAGAGTCAGAAAAGTTAAAAGCATATCACACATGTACTAAATGTCCAATATTTTGGTGAGAAGACTGCAAAATATCTTAAAACGATGGAACGGTAATTGTAAAAAGAGGAAAATAAATCTGAACATCAAAAAGTGTAAAGCAATAAATTTTTTTTTCTACTGAGCAGGTTAGAAATCTTCTTGACTTTGGTTTCAAGTAGAACAAAACTGAGGTTTATGTAAATTCTTTTATCTAGAAATTAAGCTTAATTATACTAACAAACTGCAGATTGCTCAGCAAAATTTACATAACTGTGTCTCGAAAGAAGTGTTTGTTCTGTCTCCTACAGTATGTTTGGAGAGACCACAGGATCCCAACACAGGTCTCAGTAAAAAACACATGACAGAAAAATGTTGCCTTCCGTACTGTTAACGCAACTGCCATTTATATCTTCACAGAATCAATATGGAACAAAATCAGCATCCTAAAAAGTATCCAAACTATTTTGAACAATTAAAGAACAAATGATTTTAGGCTCAAACAAAAAAACACTGACTTGTATCTGGTAGGGTGCACAGAAAATGTTGAAATGCTGTTTTTTCTTTATAAGTAATCAAAAGAAATTGTTCATTAACAGAAACTGACAACGACATCAACACAATATAAAGAAAGCAACAATAATAGAGAACAAAGAAAAAGAATAAAGAAAAAAGTTCTACACACATACAGAAAATCATCTTTAATCCACAAAATGTAAGGCAACTTTTGGACAAGAATCCTGCATTTTACTGTTAACTGTCATGCCTTGCCTATCTTAAATGAAGCAAGGATTTAGCACCACTTTGCAAATCATATCGACTAATCTGAAGACTTCCAAGACCAACTTGTACCTGTTTGGTCAAAAGGTGTTCCACATCGTAATGGCCATAAAGACAATGAGCTATCAGAAAATAATAATTTCTGGGGCACAACATGGTGGATAGTGGAACCTGTCCCCCTCTCTTCATCATCTTTAAGCCTCCCTGAACTGAATTAGGTGTCCATTTCCTACAGGGTGGACAGAACAGTTTTCAAGCCACAAAAACCCGTACGAAGTTAAACTCATATTCACCAGCTCCACAAGCCAACGCTATAACCATTTGACTTATGGCACTTCCTAGCTGAAAAAAAATAAAAGGTCTTTTGCCTTATATGCCATTCTCTTCAGAACACACAAAATACAGCATCTCAGCACACAAAAAACACCATAGCAGACTTTTTACAAGGAAGCCTCTGCTTCACCAATCTCACTCAACCTCACCGGTTTGCGGAAGGGCAGAGCAATCTGGCGCCGCATGGCGTGGAAGAAGTTGGCAGGAGTGGTGAAGTTGCACACAAACCAGTTGCTCTCGTGAAGCTGCTGAATCTCAAAGTTGTCGTTCTCCACCTGTGAACAAAGGTCATGGCCAGCCTAGGTCAAGGCCATTAAAACAGCAAAAGTGAGGTTAGTACTTCTTTAAACAAAAAAGTTTGCAAAAGAAACCTCCAGTGTTGTTCTTCAGAGTATAGTGATAAAACAAAGCAAAAAAATAAATAAATAAATAAACAAACAAACAAACAAAAAAAGTTAGTTCACATACAAAAAAGGTGATTACACACTCATCTTCATGTCTGCAAGTCAAGAATCAGACTCAATACACGTATACCAAAACCACTGCAAAAAAAAATCAGGACAGATGCGACAGGTGGGTGGAGTGGATGTGAATATCGGCCATGAAATGATGACTGACACTTAGAAATAGATCAATTAGAAAATAATCAACAACCGGAAACCTTCAAGTACTTTGTGCAAACTAGCCTTACTTAAATCCTATCAGAGATTTTTATTTTTAGTCATAACTACCATATAAATCTTTCTTCAATACAACAACAAACATAAAAACCTGCCGTATCAATATTCCTCAAATACAAAAAAACAAACACAGGAAAAAATGGGGAAGGAAGGTAAGCTGGAGAATTACAAGAGAGAGAGAGAGAGAGAAAGATTCAGAGATGATGACAGAAGGATCATAATCTTTTAAACTGGCCATGCTGATATCACATGTGACAACACTGTGATAAAGATAGTGCTGAAAAAGACAGTAAAGCACAGCAACAGTCAATGTCATCCTTACAGAATACTTTAAGAATCTTTGCTAACAAGTCTAAAACTAACTTCGGGGCTCTCCAGTCTTTTTTTTTTTTTTTCTCTTCAGAGGATTATTTCTTCCTTTAGTTCTCAATTCCAAAGGGCACAACAACCTCTCCTCTTGTTTCTTGACCCCAACTTTGTTGAGAGGGTGGAAGAATGAGGGTGGGGGAAAGGAAAGGTCCCAAGGGGAAATCACAGTGAAGACCAATTACAGGGTACAGGAAGAGATGGAAAGGTATGGGAAGAGACCTACAGGGTATGGGAAGAGATGAACTGAGAATAACCGACATTAACTGTGAAACCCAATGTTATTTCTTGTTTAGGTGGAACA
>LFLW010417254.1:500-11600 GCA_001262575.1 Conus tribblei | reverse complement strand
TTTTTTTTTTTTTTTTTTACAGTTTAAGTGGAGTGACGGCGTACTGTCCATTTAACTTGATGGCCGATAATTTGGTGGTTTGGAAAGCCATTTAGACTAGATTCGATTTGTTTGCAAATGGTTTGCACTTCACTGGCAGTATAGAAAATGACCTAGATGTGGGACCTCAGTATCAAGGTTTTGGATAGATTGGAGTAATCAACTAAAAGGCCACAGTGGTCAAAAAGGGCGACAGTTACACCAATATAGATGCACTTACAGAAAAGTAGTGTGAATGGATGTTATTCAAAATTGGATGATATCCAGACTGCAGTATTTGTGCCATACCCCAAGACTTAACTTTTGTCGTCTTTTCAGGTGCTCACGTGTGTACTGGAGCACAGTGGACGCTAAAAGACGCACCGTGTACACGTGCCGCATCATCGAAGTTCGACCCGTTCCAGCCACCCCGGAGCCATTGCTACGAGATGTGCGGGTAATCCATGACGAGCTGCATCCTGATTACGTTCCCCTGGATTCCCTGGACCTTCCATCCATGGGCCTTGCTCACCTGGTGCCTCCAGGCGATGATGTGGTGTGCCTTGGGAGGACCTCGCCAAACACCATCGAGCCATATGAACAGAGTGCCAGGTCGTCAGAAGAGGAGCCTGGAAATGTTGAAATCGGGGATAAGACAGCGACCGTGGCAGACAATAAGGAGTCGTTCGACTCCACAGCTCCGTCGGCCTGTTCTCTGGCCGTTGTCAACTCACCGTCATCCTGCGCCACAACGTCGACTTCGTCGGCGTTCTCGGAACCCTCGCAGCGAGTCGGCCGACCCCCTGCCCCAGCAGCAGCACGACCGGCTGTTGACTACAGCCGCCTGTCCGCCAGCACGCTGAAACTGCTGAACATCGCTGACCCCTCCAACGTCGCCTCTCTGACCCGGCCCCGCCCCAGTCTGCCTCCAGCCTCCGCCGCCCCGCTGGAGTTTGGCAACCTGACGGGCATGGTGGAACGCCTGAACAGTGCTGCGCTGCGCAGCAAATCGGGCAGGCAGGCGGGGAGCGAGGGCGCAGGGCTGCACAGCAGGAGGTGGAGCAGTGCGGATCAAGTCATGACAGACTGCGACACAGCTGCAGCGCGACGGAGACGCTCCTTGTCACTGTCGCCGGTGGGTTTCGCGACAAAGCCCACGGTTCGTTTTCCTTCCCCTCCCCCTGTAATGCATCGCCTGGGCCGGTGTCGATCCTTGTCTCCGTCTGACATGAGAAGAAACTATGTCCTCCCACTGCGTAAGTCTCCAACAGTGATGCCAATCTTGGAGCAGTTGGAACACGAGCTGGCCGACAATGATCGGGAAGGGAAATCATCCAGACTGCCTAGAATCCGAGGGAGGCGTGGGTCGTCGCTGCCTCCAGGTGCAGAAGTCTTTGTGGACCTGACCGTTGATGACGGTGATGATGACCCCTCTGCTGGTGCGGCCCATGACGAGGCAGCGAAGAGCTGCAAGGAAGCGGCGGATACAAGTTTCACGGAGGTGGGAACGGCTGGTGGAGAAAGTTCTGGAAACGGCCCTCCTCAAGGGGAGGGGGTGGGCGAGGAAACGGTCGGGGACAAGACTCGCGGGGAGGATGAGGGTGAGGTGAACAGTGACGTGGTGCTGGCGGAGCGCGTCCTGCAGAGCGTACCAAAGGAAATTCTGGAGGGTTCCGAAGTGAAGGTGCTGGTGGTCCCTGACGACGTGTCGGAGGAGGAGGCCCTGCAGCTGGCGGAGGAAGCCCTGCGTCACAGCGACCAGCCAGAGCACGACCAGACCGCCCCAGTTTCAGGGGAGCTCACTTGTGAAGCGACTGTTGTGTCAGAAGGTAGTAATCTCAGCCATGCAGTAGAAGAGGCTACAGACACTAAAAATAGAACAAAGGTCAATGATGAACAAAATTGTCTGACGGAGAAACATGACAACGCAGCAGCAAATGACGGCGACGTCGTCAAGGGAGACCGGCGCAATCAATGTGCAGGGTCAGATGTGGACTGTGTGGTGACAGAGGATCAGCTGGCACGTAAACAGTGTCAAGCGGACCAAGGTGGCAGCTTGGAAAGCTGTGAGACCCCATCCCAGCCCCGGAGGAAAGTGGGTTTCCTGGAGAATCCAGCCCCTGAAAGTCCTCAGACCTTGACACAAAGAGAGACGAGCCAGCAGTGCCTGGAAGTTGAGGATTCCACACACTGCGCCCGGCTAATGCGAGACAGAGTCGGTCAGACTGTCGATAGTGTGAAGGAAGTTCAGGAACATTCTCTGGGCCAGTCGTCAGCCGGCGGTGACCAGTCCCAGGGTGCCGTGAGCAGTATGAGCCAGGGTCAAGGTCGTGTATCAGGTGCGGGTCCACCGCAGGAGACTTGCATGACTGCCTCCCTCAAGTTGGCAGAGACTTTAGAGTTTGCCTACGTGTATGACAAAAAGGGCAATCTGATTGGTCAGCGGCGGCATCGCCCGTATGTCGTGGAAACGGTACAGAAAAAGGGTGACTTGTTAAACTTCGGGATCCAGAGGGCGTTCGAAAGGGGCATAAGCGGGTTGGGGAACAAAGCGCCCTTTGAGCATTTCCGCCTGTCGCTGAACACCTCTGTCCCTGGGGAAACCTTGGCCAGCGTGGAGGACAACAAACAGGAGGACACAACTCTGACACAGAGTCGCCCCCAAAGTGTGACACAGGTTTCTGGCAGATCCCTGGAACGTCATGAAGCAGGACTGGGTGACTGTGGGTCTGGAGTGACAAGCGCCACAGAGTCCACAGAGGGGGGAGGAGAAAAAGAACCAGGTGACATTAAACACGGCTTGGTTGTTGATCCTTTAGCCTTGGACTGCAGTAAGACCAGCTGGTCCGATGAACATGTCTTACTTGGGAAAGACGCATCCACTGAGGGAGTCGGAAGATCTGTGAAAACTGCAGAGCCTAGCTGTACAGCTCTGAACAACTCGGGCAGCATGAGCACAAAGCCTCCTGCGTGTGAACAGATGAGAGATCCGGCGTCGGGCGTCGTCAGCCCCAGGATCAAACTGCCCGAAGACTTTGACGCCAGAAGACTTCAGTGCGCTGTCAGTGTGCCCAGGCTTTGTCTGAACGACGTGAGCTCCCCAGTCAGCGTGAAGGACGTGTGCGAATATCACGGCATCAACAAGTGCTCTGTCACAGACTGCCCGCAGAGAGAGAGCGTCACGCCAGCAGCAGGAACAGGCCTTGCTGCAGAAACAGACTGCGTCGAAGAGGAACACGGCACTGTCGCTGAGGCAGAGCGTGGAACAGAGGCCAGCACCACCACCGCTGCCGCCGACAGCTGTGCCATGAGCTTGGAGAGCCAGCCGGAAAGTGTGGAGCAGAAAGCAGGGCCCAGTGCGGGCTCCATCAGCGTGGAGGACTTGCAGCAGGACCTGATGGAGGCGACCACCCCCAGCCGACTGCTGAGGAAGCTGGGTCTGGACTACGCTGCGTCTCCCGAGTCCAGCTGCCTGGAGTCCCTGATGTCGGCCAGCGGGAAACGGCTGTGCAACGGGGCCGACAAGGAAGGGTGCTCCCCGCCCGACCCGCTGCGCTGCCAGCAAGACCTGATGGACATGGCGCTGCATCCCCCTCCCTCTGTCAGCCAGCCCATCCCCCAAGCTCTCAGGACCGTCGAGTGCAGGGTCAGTTTGGAACGCCTGTCCGGCGGCGGGTCCAGGAGCCGCGATGTTGCCGCCGGCAACGCGTCGCCGCCCCGTGACCCTGACCACGGTGACGGCAGTTTTCCTATCGGTGCGCAGCCCCCTTCGTCAGCAGAGAGGTCGAAGGCTGCGTCAGGCACTGAGCAGTCTTTAGCCCCCGATGACATGGGTGTGGGAAGTGAGGGTGTGTGTGTGTCCCATGCAGTGTCATCTTCCAGCACTCTCCATGCTTTGACGGTGGGGGAGTCCTGTCCGTCCTTAAATCACAGGTTAGTGGCCTTCCCAGGAAAGTTGGAATCGGAGGGTCAGAGTGCAGCATCCGATGAGGCAACGAAGGTCGAAAATGCCAGGCAGCACAGAGCGGGTCAGACACAGGACACCAGTAGGAACATGGCAGCGGAAAGTGATGTGGACAAACCTGCCCCTGATTCGTCGGGAGAGAACGATGTCCAGAGCTGGAACGGCCCTATAGACCTTGATAGATCTCCGCAGAGCAGCACCGTGGACAGCGACTCGCTCCCCTTGCACACAGAACTCGCTCTGCGGATCAAGGCGGAGAGCCTGGCGCGCAGCAGTCCCGGGGAAAGCGGCCCGTTCAAGTGCCCCACGTGCAAGCGCCTGTACCGCACGGTGCTCAGCTTCAGTGCCCATGCCCAGTCCTGCGACTTCGATGTCAGCACCAGCGACGAGGAGGAAGAGGGGGATGAGGATAGAAAGGAGGGACAGAGAGAGAGGGAAGGGAAAGGGGAGGGCGGCAAGCAGAGCTTACGCACCAGTCTCCGACAGAGCACGTTGACACAGCGCAAAGCCATGGAGTCCAGTCAGCAGCAGCTGGCTCAACAGGCAGCAGAGAAAACAGTTTCCTCGAGCATGTCTAAAAACTGCAAACAGCCAGCAGTCTCCGATAAACCGTTGTCCAGTGCTTTAGCCAAGTCAGCCTTACCTCACGGAGATGCCTCTCCTCCTCGTACGCGAGGTCGCCCTCGGAAACTGTCGGGCAGCGAGTTCCGGGAAAGCCATCCTTTCCAGCATATCCCAGAGCCTGGGCGACGTGGGAGAGGACGACCCCGCAAGGTGTCGGGTCAGACGTCCGAACCGGACAGCCAAGATGTGGTGGAGAAACTGGTGGAACAGCTGTCCCCAAAGGAGTCGCTGCTGGGGGCGGTGGGCCTGGTCAGTAAGAACTGCCTGGAGATGCAGGCAGCCATGGCCAGCGCCAGATCCCCGACTACGCCTTCTCCAACGTCGGAACGTCGCGGTCCGCGGCCCCCTGCTCACTCCCCATCCATGCAGCATTATGGTTCCTTGCAGGACATGTTCTCGTGGGAGAAGCAAGAGAAGACTGGGCAAGGTTCTCCCACAGATCCTACCGTCTGTGCTGCACCTGTGTCCCCTCAAAGGGAGGTACACAGTGCTGAAGAGTCTCTGGCATCCTCTGTGCCTGCTTCTACACCACACTCGGATGCTTCTGCCAGTAAGCCTGGCGGAGGCCAAACAGAAGCTGACAGAAACAGCAGTACCACAAACACGGTCAGTGAGCTTCAACAAGTGTTGGAGAAGTCCAGCATGGATGTAGCTGGCTCAGCCGGTCAGAGCGTTGACGTGCCCACCTCCCGTGGTGGTTTGGGTCCCCAGGGTGAACAAGACAAGCTGGAGGACTCGGATCATGACAGCGATGTCATCATCATTGATGATGACCCGATCAGGACTGTGGGGGCCAGCGCCGTCCCTGACAAGCCAGCCAGCCAGCAGAACCATCCCTCCGTCCCGGTAGAAACCGCAAAACCTGTGCCCGTGGTCAGCAGCAAGGGCAGAGCTGAGGGGGAAATGTCGGGGAGGAATGTGAGGACCGGGACAGAAAGCAGACATGTGCCTGTGGCAGACAGTGTCAGCAAACCTCAAGCAGACATGCCCGTCAGGAGAGAAGCAGTACCTTTGCACGTTAACGTGACGCATCAGTCGGACGTCAGGATGTTGCCCAGCGTAGTGACGAGCCGGGCGGAAACAAGTCCTTTGACGGTTCATGTCGCTCAGCACACTCCCAGCATTCCCACCAGTTCTGCGCTGGCATCTTCGATGTCATTTTCAGGGGCAGCCACGATTACCACCAGCGCTTTCTCTTCCCAAAGCTACAGTTCCGGGTCGTCGCTGCTTCTGTCGTCATCGAATGTCCAGGCTGACATTGACAGCGATGACCTGAGCTTCACTGACAGTGAAGATGAGGAGAACGGCATGGAAGTTGCTCCCCCACCTCCTCCTACAACTCCTTCATCGTCTCGGGGAGGTATGACCTTGCTGACATCTAGCGTGGGGACGACAGTCACAACAAATTCACCCTGTGCCTCCATACTTCCATCAGGGGCAAACTCGGCTGCCTCGTCATTGACAGGAACAACAACCGTGACGATGTCCAGGGTGACCTCTGCCCCTGTCTCCTCGTGTCCAACTTTTGTGACGATGTCCAGGGTGACCTCCACCCCTCTGTCCTCTCCTCTCTCTGTCTCGGCTCCCACCACGGTCTCCTCGGCAGGGACCGGCGCCACTCAGGCTTCCAGCTGTCAGCACACCTCAGCAACCCAGCTGCTGTCGGTACTGGACAAACTGTCGGCCGAGCAGAAACTGATCCTAACCCAGCAGCTCTTCAAGAAGGGAACGCTCAGCATTGAGAACCACGCCGTGCCACAGCCACCTTTGAACCTTACCCAGGGCGCCGCTGGGCCGTCCTCGTCCAGTCTCGTGATGGGTGACGGGAGTCAGGTGATAGGTGACGCAGGTCAGAGTGGATACAGTGTCGGCACCATTCAAGCCAGCTTGATCCCTGGGACGTCCACGCTGAGGATCATGAACCCACCCTCGGCACTGAGCGCAGGGCAGTTGACCTTTGTCCCCCAGCAACAGGACGGTGTCATCATGGGGGCGACACCAGTGGCGCCTGCGCTGATGACGCAGCAGGCTGCACAGAGCTCGGTGCAGATTCTTCAGCATCGCCCCGGCATTGTGGTCCAGCACCCAGTTCTTCCCGTCGCTCCAGTCACCTCCCTTTCACCCTTCGCCACAAGTCCTGCGGGGATGGCTTCCCCTCTGCTCTCCTCGCTGCCAGTCAGCACGCCCTCGTCTCTTAGCACCGGGCTTCTCTCCGTTCAAGGTCAGGCCCCACCCACCATCTTGCCCGCCCAGGCCCAGGCGGCCCCGGGAGTTTTGCCGGCCCATGCACAAGCGCAGTCTGCGGTGCTGTGCCCACCGGCGGCCGTGATGAACACGCTGACACCGCAGACACTGATGCCTGGCCCGGTACCGGCTATGGGCTACATGGGAAGCTTCCTGGTGCAGCCCAGCAAGACCAATGTTTCGTCAGCCGACGATAAAGCTCGACTGCAGCTCCTGTCACTCATCCAGGGGGCGGTGGTGTCATCGTCTCAGGCCGGCTCCGCCCACAACACCATCCCGACCGTGCCGACCCTTCTGAGCTCCGTGGCCGGCGGCCTCAATGTGACCCAGGGGATGGGGACGGCGCAGGCTGGCAGGGGGTCGTCAACGGCGCCACCTCGGGTGATCCGATTGGTGGTGGACAAACCTCTGCACGGGGAGCACCCGCTCACGACCATGTCCTCTCCGTCATTGGTCAGGATTATGCAGGTGACCCCTGCGGTGCCACCCACGCCCCCACCGGGCGTTTCCCACTCATCCCTGTCTCTGTCCCCTGCAGCTCCCCAGTCCTTGTCCATGTCTTCCACCCACGCTTTGTTGCCGTCTGTCCACGACACCAGCGGGAACGCTCTGATGGGGGGTGCGTCTCAGCCGGTGAGTCGGCCGTCGGCCGTGTTTATCCGGAAGAGGCCGGCCTACGCCCTGCAGGCTTCCCCGCCCTTGTCAAAGCGATCGAAAATGGTGTCCTTGGAGAGGAACGGACTTGTGCAAGTTAAGGATTCCTTGCAGCTGTTGTCGGAGAGTGATGGGGTGACTTCGGTGAGCAGGGCCGTAGAACCGGCGCCCTCTGGTGGAGCCATGGGTGCCGCTTCCGCCAGCACCAGCTGCCAGACGCAGTACAGGGTAAGAGCTGTGGGAAGGACCTGGCTGATCAGTTCCTTGTGGGGGTGGGGGTGATAAAACTACCAGTTTGTGTGTGTGTGTGTGTGTGAATATGAATAACCCAACAAGTGGTTCATGAACATGTCACAACATCGAAAAATAGCCAATTTTCTGGAGAAATGAAAGAACAGAATGAATAGAAACACTAAATTTTGTTTCTTCTTCTAAAACCTCACTTTTTTTCTCATAGATTCTTGCATATTTTCCCAGTGGTAAATACTTTTTTTTAGGAACCTACACCTTCCCAGTTGTTGATTACAATGTTTAAAACAATCGAATGTTTCAAAAGTAGATTTGTCTTGAACAAGTACTTTGGGGGAAAAAAAATGAAAGATGTGTTGAGAGGTCTGACGGGGTTAAGTTCAGGTGAAGTTAGGATTAGAGTGAAGTTCAGCTTCGCTGTGGTGGTTAGAAACGTTTGAAAAGTTGGACACTTCCAACAGTTCATCAGCCTATTTTTGTTTAGGGTTTTGTGGATGTGTGCATGTGAAATAAGTGTTTGTGGGTGTGTTTTAGGCATGATTTTAGTTGGTTACCCATCGGTGTGTTTAAGGTGTGTGTGTTTGGGATGGAAACGAGTAAGCCAGTTGTAGGTGTTTCATTGTTTGTGTACATATGACAATACATGTGTGTGTGTATGTGTAATGTGTGTAACTATGAAGAGTGTTTTGGATGCTGATTGGCAAATAGCTTGTGCATGCTTCTGTGCGCACGTGTATGTAAAGAACTTGTGTGTGCTTTGGTGAATATACATGTGTGTGTGTGTGTGTGAAGAGCTTGTGTGTGTTTCTCTGTGTGTATGTGGCTAACTCTAAAGGATTGTTGTGATTAGGCTGGTAAAAGCTTGTATGCGTTTCTCAGTATGTGTTGATATATATATGAATCTTTAACTGGTAAATTGTGCTCTTTCACACTTGCAATTTTTTTTTTTAACTTGCATACATGTGTATACATGTGTTTCTGTCTTACATTGACTTGATCGAGTGGAAGTGAGTACTCGACAGCAAAGCTATATATATATATATATATGCTTGAATTTTGAGTTTTAAGTGTGTTTTGCATTTCTTTTTGCTTCTTTTTCAAATAGTTTTATCCAGAAGATGAAAGAGGCCAGGAGTGTGTGGATGGTGTATACATCAGTGTGCAAGTGATGTCATGCCAGGAATGAGTGGAAAGATCACCTACCTCTCTCTCTTTGGAATTAAGATCATGAATTGTATAGATGATAAAGTGTCTATATATATGTTGGTTTTATACAGCTGACCCTGAAAGTAGTGTTGTTATCCCACTGTTGACGATTCCAGCACTGCCCTTTCTTTCTGCGTACGCAGGCTGAGACTCCTGCGGACACTGCCTGCACAGACAGGCAGTGGAGTTTTGTGTGTATGACCGTTTTTCATCCTGCCGTCAAGGCAGCCATACTCCATCTTCGAGGAAGGTGCATGCTATGTGTAACATGTCATCCATACCAACGGCCGAACTGGCCTTGACTTCCGAAAGTTGGTGATGGGATTTTACGTGTGTGAAAGATGTGCGTGCGTTCACACACGGAACCTCGGTTTATAGTCTCATTCGAAGGACTGTATGGGGAATGGAGTCAGAACCAATGTTAACTCCGAGGGAAAAATCCCCCTGTACCGAAATTCGAACCCGCAACCCCAGGATCAAGAGTCCGGCGCTCTGCCAACTGAGCTATTCCAGCCCGCAGCACTGCCCTGATTTCAGTTGGTTTATAGAATTCAGAAACCATGAATTCATGGGATCTGTACTATTGTTTGTTTATGCAGTCGATGTCCGTGTATTGTGAAAGCAGTCTGTTCTGTTGTTTTGCAACCCTGAGATGGTGTTTTAGATCAGCTGCTGTGTTTAGCTTGATTCATTGGATTCACATGACAAACCCACTACGCTTTTGCTGATGCAAGGTGGGAGCGCCGTTGAATCACGAGTCGGCCAATGGCACTGTCTCCAAATTCAAGGCTTTGTTGAAAAACAAAATCACCAGCCGCGCCCGAAAGCAGATCATGGCGGTTGTCAAAGACTCCAAGGCGGCGCGACACTCCGGGGTCAGTGGACCACCGACAAAGGGCAAGGCCAGAGCCAAGGTCAAGGCGAAAGGAGAGGTCGCGCCGATCAAGAAGAAAGGGATGAGAAGGAAAGGTAAGGGGGATGGCGGGCAGTGGGGATGATGGTGTCAACGTTGACTGTGCTTTTAGTCTGTGTAAACCTACAGCCTGGCGCAGAGGACATGGAGAAATTCAAATATATTTTTATGGGGAGTAGCACTGTTTTCATATGGGCTCTGAATAAAGAATGTGTGTATGTAGGTGAAAAACAACATTATGGAGAAACAGAGATGGAACAGGTGATTTGGGAGGGAGATTTATGTGCACATTTGATTTATGGTTTGACGTTCATAGGCACTTGATAAAAGTGCTGTACTATTGGAGGAGCAAATCAGGAAGAATTGTGCCCCGACTTGGAGATTGAGGAAAGGTGAGAATGTCGTCACATTTGTATGTATTGAAGGTCATAATCTGACAAATGATGTTTTATGTGTATCTTGCATTCTCGTTGAAGGCTGTGCTTTAGGACAGTGAGGACCCGACTTTGCATTTCACAGTTTTGCAGATGAATCACCACTCCAGATAATGCTTTTCATGCATATCTCAATAGCTGATGGAATCCAACCAAATAGCTCGTCGTAGCATCATCATTAATCTCGCCCTCACTGGTCAGCACAATGCATTTAAACCGTTGAGCACCTGTAACCAAATATTCAGGTGGCGAAATGGTTTCAACTCAGCGCCAGGTGTCGTATATTCAGTCGGCTGCCTTTTTCTATTTTTTACTTGGGGAAACACAGGATGTTTCAGTGATGCATAAGGTATGTGACAAAAGTTCAATGTATAAATTAGATATTACAGTTGTGCGAGATGTGTGTCAGTATTCTCAGTCCATGCCGTGGAAAATGTTACTCCCTATGATCTTTGGCACTCTTTCCATAGCAGCACTAGCACACAACGCTGTGTCAGGGGAACTAGTGGTTAGCAGGCGACACAGGGGACCCCCTCCGCCATCAAACTAGCCAGCATTCTCCGAGAGGGTCATTTGGACCTCGAATCAGTATATTTGCTTGGCGGCTGGTGAACAGGAAAACATGAAGGTGACCTTTCTTATTTTCTTTCTGCGTACGCAGGCTGATACTCCTGCGGACACTGCCTGTATAGACAGGCAGTGGAGCTTTGTGTGAATGACTGTTCTTTCAGAGGTTCCGCTAGGCGATAGAATTTACCGGTACCTGGTACCGACAGCAAAAAAATTTCCCGGTC
>LFLW010413557.1:0-10963 GCA_001262575.1 Conus tribblei | reverse complement strand
GTCACGGTCCCTGGGTTCCAGGGCGTTGGGATGGTTGCTGGACCTGCTTTACCAACGTCACTGGATGTCCACGTGCATCTCACTGCCTGTGGAATGGAGTCACCGAGGAGGCAGTCCTTTGAAGGCACCTCAGTAGACACAACCGTCTTCTGACCAGACGCCCAGAAGAATCGGCGACTAGGAGAGGTGTCCGTCTCAAAGGAACTCTGCTCAGAGCTGCTCGAGTTCTGCTGCAACGAGAAGCTATTCTCTGGCCTCTGGAATCGGGATCTTCGCAAATGTAATGCCTTCAGTGGATCTGGTTCCGATGACAATGTTGGAAGAGGACCACCTGGAACTGGTTCAGGTGTTGACTGCACACCAGTATTAATGTCTGATGGTTCTGTTACATGTTGCTCCGATATGTTCAGTTGATCTGGGAAAGGCTTACAGCAATTAGTTTGTAATACAGAATCATCACCTTGGGCAGTTACAACCTGAATGGACTCCAGTGTTGGTGACTTGGGAGAGACACATGTGGAAGTGGGCATTGCTGCTGACGAGGTGGACTGACTGTCTTTGTGGGAGGAAGAGCTGTCCGAGGTGGAGGAGTGGTCTCTGGACAGGGGAGGAGTGCTGGGCATGGGGGACTCTGTGGAGGAGGAGTTCCGGTCTCCAGCAGCCCACAGCCGTGCCCGGGGATGAGGCAGCAGTGTGTGTTTGGATGAGTAGAACGTGCAGGACACCGGGATGTGAAGGGGACCTGCTTCATCTCCAGAGGAGGAGTGACTCCTGAAGATGCTTGGTGTCAGCTGCTCTGGGGACCCGTCAGGGGAGGAGATGGTTTGAAACTTGTGAAGAGCGCGGAACTGGGTGAGACGTGGAGAACGAGGTTTAGGGGACGACTCCAGGTATCTGTACGGTGACAAGCGTTCCGGGTGCTGAGTCCCATACACGGCGTCTGCATTGTGTGCAGATGAGTTTGGGGAATGATTGGCGTGATTGTCCACTCGAACACATCCACTTAACACACGCGTTGAGTCACTGTTTTCAAACACAGTGGTTTTTATTTTTCCAGGTGACTGAATCAATGACTGTCGGGGGTGGTCGTCTGGCGGGGAGTTTCCACGTGAAGAACCTTCCGGTGAACTGGCGAAGCTGATCAACTCCAGAGACTGGTTGACAGAAGAAATGGTGACGTCAGGGATAGGGGATGGCGCCCTGGACGTGGGGGAGAGGTGATGGGGAGAGAGCAACACATCTGGCACCGCGCCAACACAGGTAGGTGAGTTGGTGGTGCTGTCACTGGGCGAGTTCTGCTGTGAACAGGCATGCGAATCTGGGATGGGGGAATGACAGCTGGGAAGAAGAGAGTTGTCTGCACCTGTATGGGACCTACGTCGCTTAATGAGTGTGTTCTTAGACACCAAGGATTCTCCAGCATGAGGTACCTGCAGGCTGTTTCCACTGCACGTCTGGCCAGTGTTGAAGTTGGGGGAACTTCTGGACACGGCTCGTTTCGTTCTCTTGGGGCTGTAGTCAGAGCAGCTGGACTCTCTGGACAAAGAGCGCTGAAATCGTCTCGGACGCAGTGGTGGAGAAGACAAGTTTTCTTCAGAAAAAGAACTGGAGATGCCAAAACCAGAGCGATCCGAAGTCACTCTGTTGTAAGCCTCTCTCTTCTCCGCAGCTGTCAACACCGGGGTGGTGTCGATGTTGTCCGTGTTGTCCTTACTCCCTGACTGCATGGGGTGACGGGACAACAAGAACTGCAGGCGGACCTGTCGTCTGTTGGCCCCCGACCCTTCCGCTGAGGACATGAGGTCATGGCCTTTGCTGGGTCTGCTTGGATTATGATTCCACACACACTGCCTCCTGTCCGGGGAGCTCGACCTTGAGCTAGTGAAATGGGCCTCGTCGTTACTCTCTGTGTCGTCAACATGATCAGTGAAATGATCTGATTCGTAGGACGTGCTGTTGGAAATCGGTTTATAGTAACAATCGTCGAAGCTCACGTCGCTACTATTAATGAACGCCACATTTCTAGCCTGTGTTTGAACCACACTTATGTCGTGTGTATCAGTCACATCTGTGCGATGTGTATCAGTCACATTTGTGTGCTGTGTGTCAGTCACATTTGTGTGTTGAGTATTAGTCACATCTGTATAGTGTGTATCAGTCACATCTGTGTAGTGTGTATCAGTCACATCTGTGTGGTGTGTATTAGTCACCTCTGTGTGCTGTGTATCAGTCACATCTATGCGCTGTGTATTGGCCACATTTGTGTGCTGTGTATTAGTCACATCTGTGTGCTGTGTATTAGTCACATCTGTGTAGTGTGCATCAGTCACATCTGTGCGCTGTGTATCAGTCACATATGTGTGCTTTGTATCAGTCACGTCTGTGCAGTGTGTATCAGTCACATCTGTGTAGTGTGTATCAGTCACATCTGTGTGGTGTGTATCATTCACATCTGTGTGGTGTGTATCATTCACATCTGTGTGATGTGTATCAGTCACATCTGTGTGGTGTGTATCAGTCACATCTGTGTAGTGTCTATCAGTCACATCTGTGTAGTGTGTATCAGTCACATCTGTACAGTGTGTATCAGTCACATCTGTGTGGTGCGTCTCAGCCACATTTCCGTGGTGATTTCTTTCATCCAGGGAGNATCAGTCACATCTGTGTGGTGTGTATCAGTCACATCTGTGTGGTGCGTCTCAGCCACATCGATGTGGTGCGTCTCAGCCACATTGTCGTGGTGATTTCTTTCATCCAGGGAATGCCTGTCCAGTGGCGCTGGGCCTTGCTGATCACCAGCTGTGGCAGATGATGGCGCCCTCGTCATGGGCAGGGGAGACGACGCGGTCTGTGTGGACACCCCATCGCTGTCTGGCAGTGTGCCAGGATACCACCAATGTCTGTGCTCTTCACTGCCCCTTGATGCCAATGTGAAGGCTCCATGCCCTTCAGTGTCATACGTGTCCGACGTGACACCTCCGTCGTCCGGATCACGACTAGTGCTGCAGTGCCCCTGGTTCTCTGCTGGCGCTTCCTCTCTGAACGAATGCTGAATAGGATCAGTGACGTGAAACTGCAGCAGGACGGATTCTCTGTTCACTTCACAGCTGCCTTCAGTTTCTTGTGAAACGAACCCCGCACCTCGGGGTGATTGTTTTTCCTGGCATCCAGTGCTGTTCACCTTTAATTCTAGGTCCCTCGTTATCTCTCCCTCATGACAGTTACTGTGGTGTGCTTTCACTTCCGGGTCTCTCGTTATCTCTCCATTGTGAAATTTGATATTGTTTGCTTTCAATTCCATGCTCCTCTTTAATTCGATATCATGACACTTCATATTGTCATCTTTCAGTTCAAGGTCTTTCTTCATCTCCCCATCATGACACTCAGTGCTGTCTCCATTTATCTCAAAATTCCTTTCGTCGCATTCATGTGTATCTCGTTTTACATTGTCACTTATTTGGACATCTCGTTGTTTGCGACTGTCAAAATGTTTTTGTTTTTCAGAAATACTTAAGCAATCGTCACATGAGCACTGTTTACAAAGCTGCTGAGAAAGGTGAGTATCGCTCAGCACGTGAGACACGTTTGACTGCTGATTGGTCATAGGTGGAGCAGCCCAAGGTGGAGAGCCTGACACTGCCACATCATCCACATCACTGGCCACCTCATCATCAGGTGTCGTGAAGGAAGGACTACTATCAAAGGAATCCATGAAAATCCCTTGCTCTTTCAGACGTTGGAAGTCTGGGTGATCCACCCCCATCAATATCAGCTGTGTCAGGGTGGCATCTGTCAGAGGCGGGCGGGCAACTGTCATACCCACGCTGCTTTTCCAACTGTCTCTTTCCATGTTACTCTCTCCTGACACAGCTCGCTGAGACTGGCACCATCTTCGTTCCAGGTGTTTGCCTGTCACTTTCGTGACGTCGCCCACACGTTGAAAATCCCCCGCGCCTGTTATGCCTTCTGAAACGAACTGACTACAAATGGAGTCAGGAGGCGCGGACTCACCAGGTAAATCTATCATGTCAAAGTCTGATTGCGACTGGACGATGTGTGAAACAATTTTGGCTTGGGAAATTCCACATTTCTGGACTTCACTTGGATATTCATGAACGTCTGGACACGCAGGTAACTCTGTGTCATCGGTAAGATTTGATTCTTTATGTTGTGAAACAGCTATCTCATCAACAGCAATGGTGTCCAGAATATCGTCAATGCTTTCCGAATAGTTTGCACGAAGGGAGTCCAAAGAGTCCGCTGACTGGCTTCTTGCTGGGCTCAAACAGTTTCTGAGATCTGTTCGTGTGTCCTTGAACTTGGAAGAGAACGGATGAACACTGTAATTACACCACACTGAGGCTTCAGCTTCGGGTTCCAAAAACACAGGTGCGTTTGAGAAGACAGCAGCAGGTGTTTCTCCACGACCAGCCCCTCTTGCATCAGTCTGGTGAACACTCTGGCCACGGGCACTGACTACATCCTCGCTGTCTGTCCAGTGAACTGCCTCTGTGACCTCAGAAGGAGGCAGGGACTGGACAACAGACAGTTCTGGGCTATTGTCTGACACAGCAGGCAAGAGGTCTTGTGTCTTCCCGTTAGATGAAACACTGATGTTACTACCTACAACTCTTGCCGTGGTAGGAAAACACATTTGTTCTTCCAGTTTCTCAATCTCAGGTGCTATATTCTTTTTACCTGGATAAAAATGTCCGCGCGATGTTTCATATTCAAGCTTTTCCAGTTTCAGTTTATCCTCCATGTAATTTTTGCATAAAGCCTGACAAGCTGACCGAAGAACATTTGCAACAAACCTGTCAATTGGGCAAACTGGATTTCCGGATTCATCCAGTGGGTCAGGGTTGGCAGCTGTATTAATGTTTGCGGATGAAATACTCGTGTTTCCCCTTCCCGTGACCACTGGTGCCGCTAGATGTCTCTTGCCCCTTTGAATGTCATTTGAAGTGGGTCTGAATGCAACGTGCGGTGTTCTGTCATTTGATGTGGGTCTGTATGCAGCGTGGGGTGTTCTGTCATTTGATGTGGGTCTGTATGCAGCGTGCGGTGTTCCCGTCAGGGTATGGCGATTTTCAACGGCATTATCGCGATGCGCATTGCTTGTCCCTTCTACCAGAAGGCAATCCAAGGCCACAGTCTGTAATGTCTCCCGTTCTGTGCGGAAGGACGTCCCCAGTGTCTCTCCAGGGTCTGAGATCTCAGCGATGTCTGTCCCTTGATTGTGACCTTCCATGCTGTCCTCTTCATCACTGTTTCCATCTGAATTGTATTTTTGTTTGTAGGTATGACAATCTATCCAGGATTTATGGATTAATTTGTCCAGTTCGCCCTGTTCAGAAAGGCTAAAACAAGCATCTTCAGTTCGACGTTCTGATGACTGAATTAGAACCTCATTCAAGGTACGTGATGCAAAGCTACCCCTCTCATTTTGTGAGTCTCTCTGTTCAGCGATACACTTCGTTGACTTGGTAACGTTCCCAGATTTAGAATCAGCAGAACTTCTTAGAAGAAACTTTGACAACACAAACTCTCTTGCCTCTTCAGAGCTTTTAAAGTCCCGGCTACAGACAGCATCAGTGAGCGTGCTTCTCATCACGTTCGGGTTGAGATTATTCTTGATGGTCTGCTCCACGTGTGGACGTTCCTCATCATGGGACACGAGTGAGGAAGAAGTGGGAGAGTCGATGATGCCACTGTCTATATCAAGGTCAGTGTCCTTCATCTGGTTCACCACAGATCCATCCACATAATATGCTTCCACAGGACACATTTCTTCCATTCTGCCATTATGTGGTAAACCGGCAGATTCTTCCACTGCCCTGTCGTAGGAATCAGGAGTGTTTACATACTGTACTTCTGTTGTGTTGGATGGATCTGTTACAACATCTGTCATATCTGAAATACTCCCAGTGATCTTGCTATGCTTTGTATTGTGCGCCTGCTTGACAATGTTTGAGTCACCTTGACGTCGACTGACAGAAGAAATATCACCGATGTCTCTATAGTCACCGACATAGAAATTCAGTTGAGAAACATGAAGTTTCCCAACTCCTTTGCCATTTTGATCCAGAGCTGCTGTTGATGAGTTAGCTGGCATTGTTTTCATGTGGAAGGCCTGGGACTTTGTCTCATTGGAAACAGTGACGTTTTTCGTGCAACCCTCTCTATGCACAGTACCGTGTGTTGCCATTGCTGTGGCATTCTTCATGTTAGGGTCAGCAGGAACTGAGGAAGACAGTTCTCTGTCACTCCCGTAAGTTCTTTCCTTGGCTTTGTGTGATGAAAGAATTAATTGTGCTTGTTTTTCTTCTGTAATTAAATGTGCATGTTGTTCTTCTGAATTCGTCGATGCTTCTGCTCTGACCAGCTTCAGAGGGATGTCCATTCCCATATATTCCCAGAACTCAGAATCAAAGGTTTGGGTTCTGTTAGTATCCAGAAAGGTTTTATTGGAATGTTTGCTATCAGATAATGCCGATGAACTTCCTTTGGACCCACCGCCTGAGTGGCCTCTGTGCTTGCTGAGTAAATTAAGGTCATCAAATAACAACAGACTGTGCACTGGCGTGGAGATGTGTTTAGGTTTCATATGATCTCCGGGTGAATTAGCCTGAAGACAGCCTTCAGTCTGAGAAGACATTTCGTACATGACCAAATGCTTTGTTTGGCAGCACGTGTCGGTCCGCAGGATTGTGATCTGTTTGGAACGTTCAAGAATCTCTTGGCTGGCTGGCTCTGATTGTTCTTGTAGTTCCTCGCCATCACACTGTACAGCCCGGTCAGACACTTGGTACAGATTGTCAATACCATCAGTTTGAAGAGCAGGAAGGAAATCTTCTTGATTGAAAAACACCAGTGGGGAAAGTTTTCCGTCGTCAGCCTGGACGCTGACGTCAGACAGCTTGGAGGCCAAGGGAGTCACTGAGGGAGATGACGAGCTGGACGTCATGGGAGACACTGCACTGAACAGTAACGCTGGCGACACGGAGCCTTCCATCACACCACAGCAAGTGTCACGTGCATCACAGGGATCTTTACACATTTCTTTTTCACAAGAAATCGGAGAAGAACACATTTCTGCTCTCGAGGAACGCTCGTCAACATCTTTCACATGAGAACTTTTAACATGATTGGTTTGATCGCGGCAAGAATTTAAAGGTTCTTGAACTGATTCGGTTTGATCATTACACAGTTCTTCGTCATCATCATTGGTATCTTTGGAGCTGCCGGCGCTTTCTTCAGTGTCAATGGAGTCCTGTTGATTGTCCAGACTGACCTCAATCACGGTCACGGGAGACAGGGGAACGGGGGAGAGGGAGGTGGAGGAGGAAGAGGATGGGATTTGAAGATGGTCGTCCTGCTGCACCCTTTGCTGGCATTGTTGTCGGTGTCGTTGGTGATGGCGGCTTCCTGCTGTCAGACAGTCCATGTCATCCACCAGGTTTCCATCCACGTCTTCCAGCACTATAGAAATCATAGCTGGCTCTACCAGGCCTTCATCGCCCACAATGGACGGGTCTCTAAACTCTGCGGTTGAGGAGTGACCAAAAGCATGAAATATATCTGCCACTTCCAGACTTTCCGTTGATGACAGTGAATCAGATTTGCCAGGCTTCTGGTTAACGTCATACTTGTTGACTTTTGAGGTAGAGCTGTCCGAGCTTTGGAGAATTGGTTTACCCACTGGGTCTGCAAGCCTATTCCAAAACTGGCCCGGTTCTCTCTGAAGATCACAACTGGATAATGCAGAGAAGGATTGTATGTCGGAAGGACCGGGGAATCTCCTCACTGGACTCTCCATCGGGATGTATGATACGAACAGTCTGTTTCTGTCAATGCCAGCTGGTGACATATCTTCACGGGACAGTATGCCCTCCGAGTTGTGACCCAAACACTTCTGTTCTACACCATTAGTTCTGCCAGTGTCTGACCTCATCGTATTCAGGAATGGGGACTTAGGTCTGTGATTTGAGGAACTACATTTGGGTTTTCTGCTCGGAGACTGGGGGGGTTTAGGGCATGTGAGCATGCACATATCTTCAACCAGTTTCTCTGGTCCCCTTAGGCCTTCCACATGCTGATGGAGGGAACTCTGTGACGAATGCTGATGCTGATGTTCAGACGTGCAGTTTAGCACGGTGTTCGGAGATACATTTTCAGACTGATTTTCTCTCTCACTGGGGACTTCACCGTCTAGATTTCTGGACTCTGATTTGAGTCGTGCTCGTCTCTGTGCCGGGTTAGGCATCTTGAGAGTCAAGACCCGCGAGGTGACGGAGTCAGCCTGCGCCTGAGGGCCAGGGCCACCGCTGGACGGCTCACAGGGCACTGCACGTGGCTGCCTCGTCCTCTGGTGGTAGTCCACGTGATCAGAGCCACTGAGGGAGTCACTCTCAGAACCCAGCAGACTTGGATCATTGCTGCCCCCTCCCGAGGAGGCCCACTGGGAGTCACTACATCCACTGGCCGTGCTCAAAGAATCTTCGCGAAGAAAAGCTTGTAAGCGACACTCTCCAACCTGAGGTTTATGCCATGAGTTGCGGGACTTGACCTCATCCTCCTCAGTCAGTGTCTCCAGGTAGGAGGGCAGCGATTTCTGACGTGAACAAGCGAATTGTCGTATCCTGACTGACCTGGCGTCACGTGTGTTGCTCATGTTTTGCGCGTAAGCCTCGATGTATTCTTTGAGTCTGTCAGTGCGAGACTCTTTGCCCAAGCTGGGTGGCAGCAGGGATGTGGGAGTCTCCGGAGGGTCAGTGGCCTGGAAGGCGGACACAGTCCCATGTCGGTAGTGAGGCTGGCTGATCCTCAGCTGAAGGTCTGATGCTGACCTCAGGTCTTCGTAATGGGGTTTGGAAGGCAGAGCCTCTCTGTCACTGTGATTCTTGTGGGGACTGGTCATGTTGCTGTAGAGTGGAGGGCAACTGTCTTGTGGTCGTGGAGGTTTCCCAGGGTAGAGACCCGGGGTCTGGGACATCTTGCTGTACCAGTCTCTTAAAAAACGTTCCGGCAGGAAGCCTTCCGCGGAGCCCCCAAAGCCCAGGTTCATCAGCATCATCTCTGCTGGGTTCTGTGACCCAGAGCCGTATGGAGACGCATACGATTCGGACGGCGAGACCATTCCCAGGCTGGCCATGCTCTCTATGCTCATCCCGCGGCTCAACACCCGGCCCTGCATCTGCTGGCCTGCTGGCATGGTGAGAGTGGAAGGATGGACAGCAGGAGGGGCGCCAAACAGGGGCGGATCCCCCCAGAAGTGGTGGCTGGGGTTAGTTCTCCTCCAGGGATAAACGTAGGGGTCCCCAAAGCCCTGGTCAGCCTGCTGTCTCCAGGCGGCGTGTTGCGCTTCACGCCAGTCGTGGTCGAACTGCTCCCTCCAGCTCAGATCCTGGCTCTGCGACATGGAAGACATGGATGAAAGCATGGACTCTGAACTGGCCTGCTTGGAGGCCAGAGAGGATGTGGTGTGTGGCTGTCCGTTCTGGCCGCCCTTCGTGCCGTGGTTTATCGACTCTTGTTTGCGGTTGGAAGGTCGGGGAAAGGCAAACTCGTCTTCCTCGTCAGGTAGAATTAGGTCTCGCCGTTTTTTGACGTGAGTCATGTCTGATGAAGGAGACAATGTCTTCTCTTTATTCAGACTTGGCATTCTGCGGCTGGCAGGTACCGGTGAGGAGCGGGGTTGAGTGCCAGCTCTTGGAGACAGGGGTGGGGGAGGGGCAGGACATGGAGAGCGTGAACGAGCATATCCTGCAGGGAAGGAACAGAATGAGTCAGGTGCAAAACTCCAGGGAGGCGCTGGCGCTAAGCGACCCGGCGAGGACTGCAGAGGAGCAGACACCATGGGGGGAAAGCCACAGCCAGGCGCTGCACCCAGGCTCAGGGCGGCGTAGGCCTGGTTCCACTCCAGAACACGCCGAAAGATGCTGTCCACGAAGGCGTGACCGTTCATGTCGGCCTGCTGGCCAGGGCTGAAGCTGCCCACGTGGCACTCTTCATACGGTGACCCACCTGTGCCGGTAGGTCGTGACTGCTCGGGCAGATTGCCGCTGGTCGTTGACGTGCTGGTGCCCGAGCTCTGCCTGGACAGGATCTTCCCGTGTGGAAGTGGACCTTGGTTCTGGCCCAACACGTGGGACAGTCCGGGCCTGGGCAAGGTTCTGTACTGGGGTCTGTACTGGGAGGATTCATTGGACGACCTCGACAGGCAGAGAGACTCCACCTCTTCAAAAGTGGAGGGGCTGGACCCTGAGCTATACAGCTGACCTTTGTGACCTTGGCTCCACCTGTCGTGGTAGCCGGAGCAAGACAGGTGTGCAGGGGGCGGGTGGTTGCAGCCGTAGTCTGTCAGTCCCGGACGGGAGTAGTCCATCCCTGGGTGACGGATGCTGCAAGGGAGAGAAGATCAAGACATGAGTGAAACAAACATAGCAGGCACAAGCGCTCACATACAATTCGCTGTTACTGACGGTAGGCATCAAGTGATACTTTTGTTATAGACAAATTACACTAAAAGACAGTCATCAGACGAAGGCTACTTACACTAAAGCATCCTATCTACTGCAGAGAGCCATCTGCTTGTGACAACTTACTCTAATAGACAGTGATATGCTACAGAAAACTTAAAAATACAGATACCTGCTGCAGTCAACATTCACTAAAAGACAGTTACCTGCTGCAGACAACTTAAAAAGACAGTTACCTGCTACAGGTAACTTTCACTAAAGACAGTTACCTGCTGCAGACAACTCACGCAATTGTCAGTCATCGCCTGCAGACAACTTAATTATGATTATTTATGGCGCTTAATCTTAGATCATAAGCCCTAAGCGCTTACGAATACCGAAAAAGTTACAGAAAGCATACAAGAAACCAACAATAAGATGAATATTAAAATAAGTACCATGCACCTACGTACAAGGGTGCCCACCCACCCACGCACGCGCGC
>LFLW010410710.1:260-10765 GCA_001262575.1 Conus tribblei | reverse complement strand
ACTACATCACCATTACCTTTGCCAATGTCAGTGATGATACAGGTGGCAGTGACAGCCTAATGCCTTTAGATTGCCTAATCACTGTCAGTACTGATGCAGGTGACAGTGACGACATGACGAACATTACCTTGCCAGACTCCATCAGGCACAGACTTTTGGGGCTGCCTTTCTCTACCAGCGTCACGCGGTCGTTCCTCAAGGCTTGCGTGTCCACATACACTGTGGATGGTTCTGGACATGATGCGCCCTGCACACCACACACACACACACACACACATAAATTAAAGATCACATGATTCATCATGTCAATATCCTATGTACACATGCACCCACATGTTAAACCACATACACAAATGTTCAGGTGACACCCATGACCACAGGCACACACACTTGTGTCACATATCATTGTCCAGTCTAAAGCAGTCATTTCAATCTGCTAATGGCTTTAAGTCAAATCCATGAACACTTGACAGCATGGAAGCAGCATTCAAACCCATGTATCTTAAAAATGCATGTGGTATACATTTTCACCAAACTTTTTTTTTTCCTTTTTCAAATGTGAAAAAGTGGAAAGGTGGAATATGCATATCTTCCAAATTTGTCAGGAAGGGGAGTGGAGAGCAGGAAAGAGGGGGAGGGGTGGGGGTAAGGGGGAGGGAAGAGAGGCTTTTTCCAAACTGTAGTAAAATGGAGACGGGTGGCAGATGTCATACATGACATGTTCCAAATATGGAAAAATTTTATGCCTGCGACAACTGCTGAGTGTTGGATTTTCAATGGACAATTCTTTAGTACTTGATTTATTGGTATACTTGGAAACATTCCTGCTCTTTCATTTTTTTCCATATATATATATATATATATATATATATTTCTGGGAGTATAGCCCTCACTGCTGTTTGTGCCTTTCAGCATGTTGTTGAACAAGCAGACTGACAAGACAAGGCTTTGCTGATAAGATGAGACTTAGCAAGAATTGTTGCTCATTGAACAAAGCATTCAAATTTGCACACCAAGAAATTTACGTTACTCTCAACAACAAAGAAGTGGTTACCATCCAAGAACTAAACAGCTATATTTTTTCTTTTTTTTTTTTTTTTGCTGTATTTTCTGTAGGTTCTCAATACTCAACCTACTTTCACAGAAACACTAACACAGACTACGCTGAAATTGTATAGGTAAACAGGATCAAGCAGAGTTTCACAGAAGTCAGCAAAGAAGAGAGAAGCACTTAGCATCAGTAAACATGGAATACTGTACCCTCTGAGCTCCACATGCATACTGTGAGCCACTGATCAAGCAAAATCATCATTTTGTGCTAAAACTGTTGTCACGTTCAACTTGCAGGTTTGAAAAATCTTTAATGGGTTACTTATTCTTTGCGAACGCGCACACACACCAAAACGAGGTGGCCAGGGATACCAGGGGAGAGATAAACACACCCCAAATCTCCATTCCTACTCAGTATTTGTTATGGTCTGAGAATGAACAGTGGGCCCTAGGCCAGGCCTTACCGCAGTGAAACGCCCACCACGATCTATCAGTGTTTGTTGTTAACTGGGAGTGAACACACATTGGACCCTCGGCCAGGACTCACCTGCAGTGAAATGCCCACGTTGACGCGACAGCCAAAACTGGTGGAGACAGCGCGGGGAGTCAGACCCAGGGAGGCGAACAGTTTGGTGAAGGAGGAGGTCAGAGTGATGCGCGGGCGCTCCTCCGCCACCACCACACAGGCACGCACACAGGACAGGTTCACTCCCTTGGCCTGAAACATCCGCTGATTACTGCCCTTGTGCATCACCTGGATCACTGGCAACGAATCATACATTCCATGGACTAGTTCTGTCATGTATCTCTTTCTTAATATCAGACATGTGTATCAGACACAACTGGGAAATCATATATGAGTAATATTGACCCTGATCTGTTTACCCCAAAACTTTCTCTGGTGCAAAAAAGAATAAAGACAAAAGACAAGATTCCTGATCTGAAGATGTAATTCTGACATCTAAAACATTCCATATTCCCTGAAAATTGTCTTTTAATTGCAATTATTGATGCAATGCAATGATCATATACAATTACCACAATTTGCCCAAACACTTCAAAATATTCAAGACTGCTAGAATGATTGTTAACAGCATGACACAATCAAGCATGAAAAAGTGTTGAAATTACACCAAATTTGTATGAGTAAACAAGTCTGTTAATCTACAGAATCATGCACTTCTGAATCAAATCAAAGAAACAGAGGTAAAAACAACAACAGTGATACCAAAATCAAGATCAACGATATCAATAACATGTAATATAAAAAAAACCATGATAATGATACTACTAATAATATTGATTGATGTTCAGATTCTTTGATATGCCGAGCTCACAAACATCAAGCCCCAACTCCACGCCTTGTGTGGAGAGAAGAGAAGAGACAGGTAGAAGACGAGGACACATCAGTGACAGAGCTGACCTTGAGTGCCGCCGTGGACGTGCCCAGTCCTCGTGTGCACAGCTCCATCACTCCATAGGAACAGAACGTGTCCCGCACTGTCCAACACACCAACCTCAACATCAACACTGAGCTGTGTGGAAGTTTAGGTGATGCTGAATTTTGCATATTTTGAAGTGATTTACATTACGTGTCCTAAATCCCTTGTTATCAACCTGCCTTTTCACAGAGGAAACCACTGGACAGAGGAGTTCATGTAACTAACCATAATAATATTGTCAATATTGGCTGAAGCTGGGAAGTCAAACGATTAAGGAAAAAACCGTCAGCAGTTTTCATCAATGCATTTAGCATTATATAGACCAGGCATGTATACTAAGTACATCTTGCTCCATGTGCTGCTCTACACTCCTTTACTCCCCATTGTTTATTCTTCTGGGCTGATTTGGAAGACCCCACTCACCATTATAAGAGGTCATGGTTCTGTCCTTCACCCTCAACAACCACCATTCCATGCCTCCACTTGCCATTATAAGTACTGACAGAGGTCACGGTTCTGACCTTCACCTTCAACCACCATCATTCCATGTCCCCACTTGCCATTAAAAGTACTGACAGAGGTGACAGTTCTGACCTTCACCTTCAACCACCACCATTCCATGTCCCCACTCACCATTGTAAGTGCTGACAGAGGTCAGCCACACCGCAGGATTCGTCTCAACTTCCGACGGAGGAACCAAGATGGAGTGATGACCCGAATACACACTGAAACAAAATCACCATCATCACCTGCATCTGTCATCATCTTCCATTATCTTCCTTCATCTTCATCAATCCTCCTCCTCCATCATAGCCTCTACTGTATTCTATGTTACATAGACAGACGACTGAAGTTCATGCCGAAACACGCCATCATGACCAGGTCATCATCGGCGTCAGCATCAGCATCGTCCTTCATCATCATGCAGCTTTCAGACTGCGCTACACCAGGAAAGGGACACAGCCACCGTCATCCTCCTCAGGCTGACCTGAGCCGACAGCTAGGTCAGTGTCCCATACAAGCTGAACCTTGAGGTCCACATTAAACCGTCTTTTATATCAGTGTTTGAAGGCTTTAAGAGCTCAAACAACAAACAAAATCACCTGCCCAAACATCTTTTACTCCAACCTGAACTATGAAACAGAAGTGCAAATAATGCAAAGCAATGCTTCCAAGCTGCCCTGTTGCCGCGTCCCTCCCCATTCAGTTCAGAAGTCCAATCAACCAGGCACCCTGCGGACAGGGTAGGAACTGTGTGGATGGGGAGGTGGGAAGGCATGAGAGAGGACTGACCTGCTCAGACACCATAGGACGAAGCCCAAGCCATTGTAGGGATCCAGACAGAGCGACACCACACGGGAGGGGTACAGCTCACACTGCAGCTTCTGGGCCCGACACAGCGCCGTCGCATTGGCATGAGACATCTGCAACAGTGTCGCCATACTGATCTACACAACATCCCACACACTGTCACCAAAATATCAACAGGTCATCTGACTTAGTGTCACCCCACTGTCAACAAAATACAAGACACACTGTCACAACACTTTTATTGGACATCTGACGAAGTGTCGCCCCACTGTCAATAGGATATCTGACACAGTATCACTTCAATGTCAATAGGACATCTGACACAGTATCACTTCAATGTCAATAGGATATCTGACACAGTATCACTTCAATGTCAATAGGATATCTGACACAGTATCACTTCAATGTCAATAGGATATCTGACACAGTATCACTTCAATGTCAATAGGATATCTGACACAGTATCACTACAATGTTAATAGGATATCTGACAACAGGACATCTGACACAGTGTCACCACAATGTCAAAGGGAGATCTGACACTTTCATGGTAAAGTCACAAAACATATGGCCTCTATGTCTATCGATTACTAGTGACAGCCAACAGCATTGTAACTCCTCGAATAATCGGTATTTACCACCTATAGGTGGCAGTTACTGCTGACCCACCCGCAGCGTCACAGTCACTGCTGTTGCTATGGCTGGTGTTTCTACAGCACCACACTTACACTTCTTCATCTACTTTCGCCATTACCTTTATTCTGATTGCCGCAATTTACTTCACTATCAATGTGACGTTTCTAAATTTTTTTTTTTTTAAGCTCACCTCCCAATGCCACGAATACTTCATCTACTCCTGCTATAATCTTTGCTGTGATTGCTGCAATTCACTATCACGACTAATGTGCCACTTTTCAAATGTTTCAAAAACAGGTTACCTCCCACGTATATAGGTAAAACACAAGGGCACACACACACAGAGGAGTTTAAGCCTCCAAGTGAAAGAAACTTCAAGGCAGTATCTCTTGACACTGACCTTGACCCCAGCCAGCATGCCGGTGGTGGAGACAGAGAAGTCCAGGTAGCACATCATTTCGGGGGTGGGGGCCCTGTAGATGGCCGCCAAGTGTTTCTTGCCTGCTTCGTCCGTATCCAGCAACTGCACCCACTGCTTGGGATCCACAATGGCCGCTGACTCCTGCAGCCAGGGAAAGACACATTGGTTTGCACAGGGGTGAGAGAACATTGCCAGTAACACCATAACGACCAATCTGGGAAAAGGGATGTATCTCTGAGAGTGTTGCTCAAATTTCCTGACCAACACTGCAGGCATCTGTATGTCTCGGGCCGGGTTGACTCTGGGATATATTATGAAAGTAAGCGTTGAGTACAGCCCTGTCATGCAGTCTCGGACCAGAATGGAAATCTGTAGCATCATCTTCATCATCCTCATTCTCATCAATCAGCGTTTAAAAAAAAAGTCTCAAATTATGTGGTTCTTTATGCCTGCTCTCATGGTGACCTCCATTTTAATGTCCTCTCCACATCTACGGCCTTGGTTCAAGTAATCATTGTCAACAGCAGGGGACTTAGTAGGTGGTATCCTGTGTATGTTGGATCAGAACAGATGCCACTGAACACCACCGAACTGAGTCGGTGGCAGCACAATGTCTCCTTCAGTGGGTTGCCTCTTGAAAACTTGACTTGGTTCCTTGTGGATTGCCGGAGCTGGGGATGTGGTTGTGACAGGAGGGTCGGAGTGAGTGACATGGGTGCAGTGCTATTGAGGTGACACAGAAGATGGGACAACAACAACAACAACAAAGGGAAAGCCACATCTTTTAGGACAGAGGTGAGTGAACATTACCATTAACACTGTAACTCAACAACCAGTCGTGGAATGACATACTGGTTTGGAGTGAACATTACCAGTAACAGCAAAATTCAACAACCAGCCATGGAAAGACATGGATTCCAGTTCCTAAAACTGGTTGTTGATGATGGAAAAAAAAAAGTTTCATGTCTTGCCAAACACTCAAGACTGTGGTGAGTGCTGGCCACTATGTCATGAGCAGCGCACAACGCTGGAGCCCTGGTGTCATACATAGGGGAAAGTGAAGCACACACAGCGCCACTCCTTCGTTAGTTAAACTCTGACCTTAGGAGGAACCTTCAATCATGGCCAGTGTATACATGCCAGAGCCCAATGCCTGATGGAAAATGACCAACAGACCCGAGGGACAGGCAGCAGGTTGAAGCAAGCTGTGGCGGGTCTGAACAAATGCCATGGGCTTGACAGGTGGTTGAATATCCAACGTACATATTCAAATAATGAAAGAGTGAATAACTTACCTGTGCAGCATTTAAGAAAACACTGCATGGTTGGGGGGATTCTTTTTTCTTTTTTTAAATACATGCCACAAAATAAAAGCCATTCCCACCCCCACCCCTCTCACTACCCTCAACTACCCCATCCTCAACCCAGACCCACTCGGTCATTCCCCCTTGATAGACATGCATGCAAATACACAAGCAAACACATGTGTACCCGCACAAACATAAACACAGACGTAGACACAGAAACAGACAGACATACACATATGCGCATGCATATACACACCCACACACATACACACATGCATTGAGTGACAGACCTTGGAGCGGAGCAGTTTGATGACGACAGCTGTAGTGAGGATGGCCACAGACTTGCTGACCTCTACGATCATGCGCACCGTGGGCAGCGTTGAGGCCACGTTCTGAGGGTGAGGGGGCCGGATGGTCACAGGCACGCACCCTGCGCAGGACACATCACTGACATTTCCACAGCTATCTCTATGCTGTGTGTAACACAAAGCACAAATCACTGGCTTTTCCACAGCTATCTCTATGCTGTGTCTAACACAAAGGACACATCACTGACCTTTCCACAGCTACCTCTAAGCTGTGTGTGACATAAAGGACACATTTCCACAACTATCTCTATGCTGTGTGTAACACAAAGCACAAATCACTGGCTTTTCTACAGCTATCTCTATGCTGTGTCTAACACATAGGACACATCACCGACCTTTCCACAGCTACCTCTAAGCTGTGTGTGACATAAAGGACACATCACTGACTTTTCCACAGCTGTCTCCGCACTGTGTGTAACACAAAGGACACATCACTGACTGTTCCACAGCTGCCTCTACACTGTGTGTGACAGAGAATGAAGAGGGAGAGACACAAAGACAGACATAAGGTGTGAGACTTAAAGACACAAAATTAACATGAAGGCAAGGAAGAAACGCGGACAGTCCGATGAAGACTGAGACAAATTAAATCACTCTCTTTCCTTCAGGTTCTTCAGCGACCAACTCCAACGCTATTTCTTACTGTTTTTCTTTTATTCACCACACGGCCAATGATTCAGCACTTTCCATCCGTAACAAAGTTTTTACCCAGTTTTCAAGTCAGGGGTCAGCCATTTTGGAAAAAATCCAAGTTGTATCATTTCTTTCATTCTGTGGCTCTGGAAGGCCGGAAAATGGAACACTCTTTGCACAGCATGCATGACTTTGGTTTGACAAATGGCACTGGGAGACCTTGGAACATTTGTAGTGATCATGGAAATTGATGCTGACGTATCAGCAGATGACCTAAAGAATGGCGTGTGTGCTGTGGTGTAAAGACTGTGATTTGGTGGCTGACCTCTGTCAAAGCTTTACTGTCGCAGCCACAACAAATACATCACCAGTTAGACTAAAGCCAGAACTGTCATTACACAAAAAAATACCTGCATACATCAATACATGTGTGTGTGAACCTGCATGTATGTGCATGTGTGTGTGAGCATGTGTGTGTGAGCATGTGTGTGTGCGTAAGTGTGTGTACATGTGTGTGTGTGTGTGTGTGGATGCAGCAGAGATTAAAAAAAACAAACTCTATCTCGATGTCCTGTCCAGCCGAACACAGCAGTCCAAGCACTCACCCACATACAGACAGCCGTAGAAAGCAGCCACCAGATCCACCCCTGCACAAGAGGACAACACATGAACCAAATGCAGCATCAGGACAGAAACCTATCGGTTACTTCAAAAGTATAAACAACATGAGGCAAATAAATCTTTCCAGTTTTCAACTTTCACTCCTAACCCTGAAAAATCCTGACATAAAACGGTACACAAACATCTTTCTGCAATTCTGAGGTAACTTTGAGTGCTCAAGAGAAGAGGGCGAGTCCACACCAATATAATGGCCACCAAAGCTCCACCAATGTTTCACACATTTTTAAAGTTCAGGAATTCACCAGATGCCATAAACCGGTTAGACAGGTCAGTTACCTCGTGTGAGCAAAGCATTCCTCTGAAGGTACTTAGCAAAATGTGTTCAGCAGTTTCATACATGGACTAACTGCACCACAGAAACTCGGAAAAATGACGACTCACCTGTGTACAAAAAGATACTGTGGACAAAACAAATTCTCAACCTACACTCACATAATCCTTTCAGTATGTTATATAGGTACTTATTTTCGTTTCTGTTTGGTCACTGGTTGTTTTTGTTGTTTGTTGTTGTTGTTGTTGCACACTGACCAGGATGAAAGATGAGGGCGACGTGGTCACCAGTGTTCAGCTTTCCTTTCTCCATCAGCATGCAGCCGATGCGCTCCGCCCGTTTGTGTAGCTGTGAGCAAGTCAGCGTTTGCTGGGCTTGGTTCTGTAACATGTGCAACACACACTGACAACACACACTGGTTGACCAACAGAAGGACATCTCTCCTCCTTTGTCCTCCTCTCCTAAAACAAGCTGGACCCGAGTCCCACCTCCCCATTCCTGTTCCTCCCTCCCACTCCCCAGACAACCCCTGTCCTCTTCCCCAAGAGCAAAATAAACTGAACAGCGTTAGCTTCACAAGCTGAGAGTACAGGTGGGCATGTTTCCCAAACCAAACAAAAGAAAATAACTAAATGTCACAAAAGGCAACGAAGTGTAAGTCATCAAATTCAGCCTAAGAGACTACCTGAGTATGGTGGAATACTAAAGAACAGACATAGCGCCCTTCTCACAGTTTTTTTTTACTGGGACGCCTTTAATGTATATGGCATTGTTCTTGTCGTGTAGGAATAGTAACATTCCCAATCTTCCAAGGAGATTTAAGGAACCTCTAAACAGTGAGCCAAGGCCATGAAAAGCAGAGGGGGGAAGTAGAGTGAAGCCCCATGAGAGGGGTGCACTGACCCTGGCGTTCAGCATGCTGAACAGGACGTGGTCTGGCGTGGTCTGGGCTCTCCACCGCAGGATCTCCGTCAGGAACTGGTGCTGTGAACACAGGGCACAGACAACTTACAATGATTATTCTGAAGATCTGCACAAAGACAAATTTGTTTTCCTTGATTCATTTAAAAAAAAAAAAAAAGTTGCCGAATAAGATGTCCTGCTGATATAAAAGAGCTGGTACCCTGCTCAAAGAAAATGACTGTAACAATAACATACTACATTATATAATGTTCACTCACATGTAAACATGTGCGCGCATGTGCGTGCGCACACACACACATACAAACACACACACACAGGGTCACATTCTAAAAGTATTAACAAAGGTTCTCATTTGAAGAAAACTGCGGCTACTTACATTGTTACAAGTAATTAATAATAAGAATAACAAAGCCTTTAACATTATTCAAAATAAAAGCTGATTTTTCAAAAGCCTTTAAAAAAAAAAAGTATGTGACAACCCTTTCAATATCCCCCCCAGAGCAAAAGTATACTTCCCTATGTGAAAAAAAAAAAAAAACAGTTCGCATACCCATGTCACCCAACCCTCACTGACCTTCCTGCTTTCCGACTCCTCATCGGAGAGTCCCAGGTCACGACCCTGGGCCCAGGCCATGCGGGCCCCCTGAACAATGTTGCCCACGTGCACAGCCGACGGCTTGATGTCTGCAACCAGAGCTTCGCAGTCAAGTCACCTCAGGAAATGAGAAGGAAAGGGAAATAATCCACTGCCTTCCTGCACTGTGTACAGTTCAATAATTCTCAGCACTAACATCACCACCTTAGAACTCAGTTCGAATGACTTTCACTCAACTATTCTTCATTGGGAGTAAGGCCTTACGTTAGTTCTAGAAATTCTTTTCTTTGAGCAGGAACTTCACTTGCACAGAACATAATAAGCCTCTCAAATGTGATCTGTATGCAGTCCAAGGCGACCAGTGTTGTTTTCCAAGCTCTGTGCCAATGTCACACCGTTTTGTGTCCTGATCACACTGGTGTGGTGTTCTGCATGTTGGGAATGAAGTTGTGACAACTTTCAGTCTACCCTCATAGGGTCTGTAAAGATAGGGAGTTTTCTTCCTCTTGAACAATTTCTCACAACTGGATGTGATACTGATCTGTTTTTCAATCACAGATATAGCAATGTATTTGGCATGCAAGTTCTGTATCAGAGATGTAGCATTGTGACTAGTATGCAAGTTCTGTGTCAGAGGTGTAGCAATGTGGCTGGTCTGTGAGTTGTAAATCATCAGAGATGTGAGCCATGTGTTGGTGTGCAGTCAGTCTGCGCGCGTCTCTCTCACCTGGGTGTTGTTCGCGGGGTTTAGGCAGGTTGGTGACACAGGTGTGGGGGCACATTAGCACGTTGGCTGGATGCAGGGAGCCGTCCAGGAACTTCTTCTTGGTCTCGTGCAGATGGATGCCTCCCAGCGGAGTCTGCAA
>LFLW010389798.1:6847-17966 GCA_001262575.1 Conus tribblei | reverse complement strand
GTAAAAAAATACGGCGAAACCGTAAGGGTTGGCACCTCTGAACAAACAAAAAACCCCAGCAAAGAGCATACATGGGTGCAAATGCCTGTCTTGTTTTTTCAATATATGTATATCAGAATATTTTCTTGCCTATTCTTGTGCTTTCAAACACTGGATGCAACTTTCAGTCACGGACACCACAGAACTGTCTGGTGACAGAAGGTGCTGGTGACCATGCCAAAAGTTCCAACTCGTACCAATTTCAGTCATTTTTCAGGGCTCCTGATTCAGTACAGCAGCAAGGGTCGGGCTCACATTTTCTTAGACATCACAAACTATATTTTTACCCTTAACTCGGAATTTTTAAATGGCATTAGGATACAGAAAGTTTGTTTTTCACTTCAGTTTTTTGTTTGTTCAACTGGTCAACCATTAAGTATAAGGTAGATTTTCAAGTACATATTCAGTTCTTGCTTTTACAGAGACAGAATAAAGCCACTTTTCATGAATGCAGTATTCTGATTGACTCAAAATATTCATACCTGTACAAATAAAGAACACAAAAAGATGATTTCTCAAACTAACTCTGCAGTTCTCATCAGTTTCTTCATAGTGAGTGAGGATCAATCTTTGGAGGTTTCCTTGTATCTAACTTCTTCATATGGTCTTCCAACTTGGTATCAGCTTATTATTATTGAAGCAGAGCTAATGGTCTTCTTAAAGTTAAGCAGTCGGAAACTGCAATGACTCAAGAACTCCCCTTTTTACTGCAGAAGAATCTGATTCCAGTGCTTACTTTTTTTTCTTTTAATAGCGATGTAGAGTCTGAGCTAGGAGTCCAGAGATTGTATCATCATTTTTGACTGACAAAACATGAAGAGCTAATAAGAAGCCATTTCACTGGGCATGAGCTTCTACACCCCAATGGTCCTATCAAATACATCATGTAAAATCATTTTGGCTCTATGTAAAACTATTCTGCTTCTGTGAAACACTGGTTGTAGACTTACTTCTTCTTGCCTCTGTGTGAGACGTTGTGACAGACAAAAAGTTTGGGGGCAAAACGAAAAACCCAAAGCAACTTGCCATCTTCAGATGTCTCTCTACCTAAACAGAAAGTTGTTCATGCAAGCTTTGATGCTAGCATGTATAGTAGCAAAGAGTAAAAATACTTAGAGATGATTGCTTTTAAAGGGTGAAAGTCATGTGCAGTTCAACACATCTGAGGGTATTTCTGGTCATAAAGCATGAAATGCTCGCATCTGTACATGAATCAAGAGCTGTATGTTTACTGATTTTAGACCTCGGTACACTGTCAATATTTTACTGAACCTGAAAAGGAGCAAAAATAAAAGGGGGGTGGGGGGGAAGAGAAAATAAAAAGAACACTCTAGTTTGCTACACATCCACATGTTCCACTGTGAGCGTAGTATTCCCAATACATGTGTACAGGGTTAATGAAATGGTACTGTGGAAACTGACAACATTCACCCTCCTAGCACAATTATCTCAAAATGGATGCACAGTCTTCCCCTTATCCCACCCTCTTCCAAGACCTCTCCCTTATCTCCTCCCTTGCCAGATTACTAATTTGCTTTCTAAATATTGGTAGCTATGCCATGCACATCACAATCCACTCCTGTACCTATTATCATCATACAGTCACCATAGTAGGCACTCGAGATCTGGGCTCAAACTTAGGTCATACATCTGCTGAGTCATAGCCACAAGACCTCTTCCTATATTCTCTCATCTTAGTTATTAATTCATTTGTCCATCAGCTTAAAATCATCCGCAAGATGGTCTCAAAACCTACCAGATGTGTAGCGTATATGAACTAATCTGCACGCCGTGATGCCTCCTTGATAAAACGAACTGACATGGTCACCAGGATGCCACTTTGAGAGCACACTTTATACATGTTCAACTGCAAGTATTATTTCTTTTCCTCCACTTGAATCAATTCATAACCCGGGGGAGGGGGGGGGGTTCCATTGCAAAGCTCAAACTTAACTAAATGAATCTAAGACCTATTTCATTTTCACATTTTTAAAAGCTTCCAGGACTTGTATTCCAATAACGCAGAACAAAATTGTTGGCCGTTTTCTTAATGCAAAGGCTCCCATTAGCCAACATTCAACAGAATGGATGATTGAAACCTGAGGTTTTAATCTACAATTGAAACGCAACAAAAAACATCAAACACAGAACTCTCAATTAAAATTGTGTCTAATGACCTAACAGGGCTGATAGTAGGAAAACAGAATTTTCATACAACAAACTTTCAAAGTTACTGACAAAATAGAACTTGACTGAAACAGAACTGCAACAAAAGACTCACTCATAAATGTGTGGAAACACATCACCGTCACAACAATAATCTATTTACAATATTGTCTTTACATATAAATACACAAGGAAATTTCCATATCACAAAATGCTTGTATGAAGTAAACCGTGGAATCTATACACCCCCATACATCTTTGAATAGTAAAATGCTGTTAAAAAAGAAAACATTCTATCGTCATAGCCCAGCCAACCATAAAGAGCTATTTCAGGGCTGTCAAATTCTCACAATAGAAAATGTCACATCATGATTATGTCAAACCATTAAAAGGGGGGGGGGGAAGAAAAGATTTTATCAAGGAGAAAAAAAAAAACATGAACATGTTATGGCATCTAAAATTAGGCTGCTGAGTGCCCAACATTCCCCTTGATTTTTCATGCCATGAGAGGAAAATTCACACACACACACAAACATTTCATTGCCACAAAAAAAAAATATATATATATACATAAGGACAGATGGGCAAACAGACTGGAGAATGGACAGCGAGTGTCCACTCTGGAAAGTGTGTACAACTGGAAAGTGTGTACAATTTTCACTACCTTCTTGTCTGACTGAAACAAAAGGTCAAATGCAGCACCATATCTACCAAGTCATGAAGCTACATTGTGCAGGGGATACACATTTAAACAATTTTTTTTTTTTTAAACACACAAAGTTCCGATAGCCTATTGGGCATAGGGCAGTGATTTGTCAAAAGACTAATGGTGACTGGGGCTTTGCATACTTGAAGACAGAACTGTCCCTCTCCTTCCCCTGCCTTTAATTTTTTCTTAACTGACTCACTACCCATTTACTGCTGGGTGGATTGTTTTCAAGCTGAAAAAATTCGACCTCAAGTGTGATTTGAACTCGCCACTCTCAGCACCACAGGCGAACGCTCTAACCATCTGACCACAGGCCCCTCTTGCTGTTGCTTGATAAACACGTGAACAAATAAATAAACAAGATTTAATTTAGGAAAAGATTAGGATTAACTGAAATTAAAACAACAAAATGTTTGTAACTAATGAATTTTGCATTGACTTTCATGAATGCTACTGCAAGATGGAGAGCAAGTAATTATATGAATTCTGCGAATGAACACAAAAGGCAGCACAAGGAAAACAATCAACCAAAATAAACAGTTCATTCTGTACACAGACCAGCAGTGCCCTTTTTGTACACAGACCTGCTATGTACAATATAAAATCCATTCAAACAAAAAAAAAATCTCACATGTGCAAATATTTTTACAAGTTCCTCCACACATCACTCTAAAACTGACATGATCCAAAATTTGAAACGCTCAAATTCAAACAATTTTACATGATCCGGTGAATCATTCCTTTCTCTTTGCTTAGAACAAAATTGTACTCATAATCTGCCTGTTCTGAAATGGGACTTGCCTCACCAGGCATGATGCAGTGATAGTAGACACTGTAAAGTTCACATTCACTATAATGATTTTATTCTATTTTTAATCAAGGTGTTCAAAACAAAACAAAACAATTTTTTTTTCCCCAAACTTGAGAATTACAATACAGCAAGATTATGAAGGTCGAATGGCACATGAAATCATTTTGGCTATAGTTTTGATTGTAGCTTTAAAGCTTGATTGTAACTTCGAAGAGAAAAAACAAAAAACATTAAAAAAATTACAAAATGAATAAAGAGTAAAATACTTCACCGATTCATATATACCTTCATCTTTCCTGAACAGATTTGTAACACGCCCCCCCAAATGTTTGAAGGATAAAAGATATTTATGCAACTTGAGCTATCAAAAATTATTAATAGCATCCATGCTCCTGCTCCTAATCTTACGCTAAATGCCTGAGAAAAAGGGGGAAAAGCAGCACAACTTCCAGCTTCTTAAATTATCACCCGAAACTGGTGACCATCAGGAGAGGCAATGTCAAGCAACAAACTCTTCACCAGAATTAAACCATTTTCTGCCCTCAGAGTTTTCCACTGCCGTTTCTGCTCTGATTTTCTTTCTTTATCAGTCTCGTCTTCAGTACCCTTTCAGAACCATTACACTCGTACTACTCATTCTGACTTTGCTTTGCACAGCCACGTCCATACTTGTCATGTGCAGCCTCAGCATCAGCCATCCAAAGAGCACAATCAATATCAGGTCATGAGACAAGTCACAGGAAACCTTGCATTGTTGCTGTCACTTTGATGGGGTTTGTTCCAATCCAACAAGACAAGCTCTACACTAATGACAACTCTTAGTCACAAATTCCCCCAACCCCTCCCCGTGACGACATCTGTACAGTGCCACCACATCCATCCAGTGATAGTCCCCGTGAACGTGTCAACATGGACACTGACAGGAACTTGCCATGGGCAACGGAACATGGAGAGAACTACAGAACAGAGGTCACCACAAGAGCAGGGCATGAAAGGCCACACTATTTTTCTTTCTTTTTTTCGTCGAGGAGCTTGACAGTGATGCTATAGTGGTCCATCCTGGTTAAAGATTACATGACAAAGCTGTTCTCTCGGCTGGCGTGAGAAACGCGGACACCTGCCATGTTGGGCAGGAAATCTGACCCACACTTTCAAACAGTCCACTTGCCTGTGTTTTCTTCTGAGCCCAAGCATGTGCTCAACTCGGGGTAGAAGTCAGTGCATACGCTGTCGAGTCCCACAAATCTCTCTAAAAGGACCAAGATTAATGACCTTCCAGCACACAAAGCTCTAAACCTTGGCATGTGATTGTTTTATTTCATTTGATTGTGTAACTTTAATGAATATGCTTTCATCCCGAGTTTGATGGTTTCTACCTGATGAGAGGAAAAGATTACCCTAAGTATTTCAGGCCTGTTTACCCATACAAACTCTGACCAGTTTACCCATACAATTTCAGACCTGTTTACCCATACAATTTTGCCATGTAATGTACACGTTTGGCAAAAATATGACAAACTGGAGGGAAAAAGAAGTCGTACAAAATTTTCAGAGAATTAAAGTTCATGAACGGCTATTGCACTTGCGGACGGTAACCTCTAGTGGGTGGGAGAGGTGAAGATGGGGGGTTGACCACAGAGTGACAACTCTTGCTAGACCAAAGAGTGACAAATCTTGCTAACTTCTATGCAAAAATCGTGTTGAGTTATGTCTGCTTCCTCAACAACATGCCATGAAACATAAAATAAAAAAAAAAATAAAAAAAAAAACAGCAAGAGCTCGCGTTTGCACTACATTTGCAGGTGAATCAGGATTTTAAGTAACTTGTGTGAGAAAGGACCTGTTTTTACCATAGTAAACGCAAGATCAATGGTGTCAAAAACTCCCAGAAGAAACCTCTGCAGTGTGACGAAAGGTGAAAACATGTCTTCCCCCCCTTGGTTTTTCAGTATGTCAGAATTTTATACACACTCTTTTGTAGTAAACACACTTATTTGTATTGGAAAGTACACCAATAGTGTTAGGGTAAACAGGTTTGGTACCCTTTGGAACCGCTAGAAAGGAGATCCACCCAAAGCCATCAGATGCCCGACTTGGCTATGACAGAGATCTGGAATTAACCCAGTAAGAGCAGGTCACAGGACTGCTGCCCAAGCCACTGTATTCTGTACCCTCTTTGCTATCATGCTCATTGTGGTTTCACAGCTAATGTTGCCCTCACTTGTTGCATCATCTTCCCTGAGAAACTCAATTTGCAACAAGTGCAGACAGATCTACGATTACAATGGTCTCTTTTAAAATACAAAGTGAAAAAATGGAAACTTATTACTGAGAAGTTTTTAGTAGACTATCTTCATGATGCACCTTACACCACCTGTTAAAGTGGCAAGATATGAAAATAAAACTGGTATAATTCTGCAAGAACTTCTGCTGGGTAAACAGAGGATCGATAAGTTGTGTGCTAAACGGAATGTTAATTCTGAATGGAACACATTGATGGGATCATCCTGAAGAGACTGCAAACTAAATTGTCCTTCAAATGAGCTCTCTCCACAAAACTGACATGCAAACTGTCCACACAAAACGTAGGAGAAAAAGCTATTTTTCAAAAATATGGGAAGTCAGACTGTAAATAATTTTGAAGAGAATTGACCACACAAAAATCTGTTGGGATGTGGCAATACAAAACGCCCTAAAATCTTACACTGTGAATCTAAATCTTCACAATAGATAAGCCTGCTATTTATAGGTATCTGCTTTGTACTTGATCCAGTCCATGACATACTGATGAGGCATCCGCTTTTGCTTGAGGATGCCAACAACCTTTTTCATCTTCTTCTCATTCTTCCTGAGGTACATTGAGGTGTCCATGTACATGGAGTCCAGCTTGTCCTGGCGAATCTCATCCAGCTGCAGGTCCTCCGACAGATATGGGTTGACACGGAAGTAGGTGTCTGGAGGCATCAGGTCGTTCATCATCACATGCACCGCTGCAAGGAAAGGGAGGCAGGAAAAAAAAAAGTGTTAATCCAAGAGTACTTCCAATAATTTTTGTTTTCAGATATTTCTTGACTATCAATAAATGTCAAATGATTTATGTACGATTGCTGCACATGTGGAGTGTGTGTGTGTGTGTGCGCGTGTGTGCGCACTTATGTGTCTGTGTGTGAACCCACGTACACAGTGCATTTTTATACAAATATTCTCCTTCTGTCTGTGTGTTTGTGTCAAGTGTATCTTTGCACTGTGTGTGTGTGTGAATGTGTGCTGTACATTTCTATATAAAGATGCTCTCCCTCTTTCCTCTGACTGCATGTGTGTGCACATGCGCACATCAGTGGGTCGACAGAAAGGGCTGAGAGCGGAATGAGAGGTGGAGGATGGAGGTGAAGGACGGGAAGCAAGATGGGGAGAGTTTACAAACAAATCACACTAAAAATAATTGTTGAAAAAGTCCTTTTTTTTTCTTCTTTTTTTTCTATTTCCACTGACTCTCACCTTCTGTGTCTGTAGCGCTGTCCACTATTTTGCTGACCTTCTCCTTCAGCGACACCTTGTTGTTTCCCGTTAGCTCCAGGATGGGCTCAAAGCGCCCTGTGCCAAGGGACACCACACACTGAATTTCCTCATGAGGCCACAGCAGGCGGCTCTCGTGAACAGCCAGTGCTGTTGGGTTGTTGACCGACAGACCTCCATCCTAGTTGAACAGAGTGGTTTTCCATTCAGTAACCAATCAGCTGTGCTGAAGTTCAGGTCAAGGCATGTTCATAATTGTAAAAAAAAAAAAAAAAAAATTTCATTTAAAATGTACATGAATGTAAAATATCAACAGTTTTTTCATCTTTTTCAAAAATAAAAACCCCACAGACATAGGACTGGCAGCTGGAAGTGGGATTCAGACTTCCTTTTGCTTTCTTTCATATTTATCTTCACTCTTCCATCATTTTGCTTTTTATCATTTGTACATATACACCCTACCTTACAACTGGACATCCACATCAATTACTTTAAATGCAAGCTTGCACTTTGTCAGGATTTTGGTCAAACTGAGGTACTTTAATGCTTGAGACATATTTCTAAGTCGAAACAATGCCAAACCACACACCAATACAGCTACTCCCAACATCCCTGAATGAAAACAGCACACAGCTTGCCAGTTGTTCTTTTAATCACTTAACTCTTCCTTGTGCATCAAGTTTTAACCCCCCCAATGAAATACAGAGCACCTGTGACAGAAGGACACATATGAATGTGGCTCTTTGAGGAAACAATTCCACCGTGTGTCCTCTGCCATTCGGTGTGATCTTGCAAGTTCTTGGTTATTAAAGAGGATTTTAAAAAAGGGGAGGAATGGGTGGGGGTGGGGAGGTATATTCCACTGGCGAACAATGTTCTGCTGCAGCACGTGACAAAGAAACAAACCCATCTGAAGTCTTCTCAATCCCAATTCACTTTCAGTTTCAGCGCGAAGCCAATACAGGATAATCTGTAAAAGTCTGGATACATTAGACGGGCTTCCAGGATTTCAGATTTACAACAAACGAGTGCCAAGACCTCCGGCATGGTTAAATCAAGTCCCTGATGTGGATCCACACTACAGTTTACTGAGCTGATCCTTGTGCCACATCCTATCTTCCCACCACGCTTCATGAACGTAGGTTCATTCATTTTCGCTTATCTCTGCACAACAGATCCGAATCTACCCTCTGATCCCCATCTGCACTAAAACCTGAGTTTGTCCCTGGGCTGCATTCAATCTTCCCTCACCTTGCTTTATTAAAATCGGTCCAACAGTTTCCATTGTATGATAACTAACAGGCAAATCAACCAACTGGCGCAGTTGAGAAGATAATCACCTTGGTGGAGATGAAACTATAAATTCAACTGTATACTAACTTTTCATGAATATAGTTTACAACAAAAAAAAAAAAAAAAAAAAAAAAAGCACACACAATCCTTGTTTCAGTATCATTATCTACAACTTGCAGATCTTCAAACAAACAAAAAAGTTCACTTACTGAATGCACGTAGTCCCCCAAGGTGAAGTCTTCATAATATCCTGGGGCAGCAGAGGAGGCCCGAATGACTTGCCACAGCTCATGGATACAGCTTCCTGGGTAGCTGGAGTAGGTGCTTGGAGGCAGGTTGTAATTGCGAAACACAAAATTCTTCATGCGTGGAGTGTTCATCAACGTCGAAATGGCGGACATCTGACACAAACAATTTAGACACTTACAAAAATAAATGATTGTTTAGCATCTCTCTCTCTCACACACACACACACATTGATCTATTTCTAAACATATACATGCACATATATTGCTTCCTGTATACTGAGTGGAGTGTTCATCAATGTCGAAATGGCAGACATCTGTCACAAATGATTTACACACTTACAAAAGTAAATGACTGTTTAGCACCTCTCTCTCTCTCTCTCTCTCTCACACACACACACACACACACTTATCTATTTTCAAACATAATATATATATGTGTGTGTGTGTATTGCTTTCTGTATACTGAAGTCTTTGCAACAGATCTCACTCATATACTCTCATAAAACTGGTATACAACATACCTTTGGCACAAGTGGATCACGAGCAAATTCAATCATTGTTTTGTGGCCAATTTCAGCCCTGCAAAATGAAGAAAAATGAACAATAAATAACAGCTCCGTTTCCAATCTGCTGAGCTACCTTTTCAATCTGGTAACAAACATTTCTATTCACCGTTTGATTTCACAATATTCTGAGACATTATCTGGACAATGCCAAAGTCGTAAGACTGCAAAAATCAACCTGGCTTTCAGAACTTTTGATGGGCATATACTCAAACTGTGGAAGTACACCTAATTAACATGACAAAGAAAGGAACAATTAACATCTCAGCCACATAAATAAAATCTGGCAATTCTTTAGTCAGTCGAGTGATCCTCCTATCCCCAACCCTTCCATTAGATCACTCCACACTCTCGTCAACATTTGTTCACCGATACATATTCAAAGTAAAACAGTAACAGTCAAAATATTGTTTAAAAAAACATGCAAACAAAAAAGTGATGGTGCATAAAATGCTGTGCATATAGAACACACACACACACACACATACACACACACGCGCGCACTGTCAGACAGAAACACAGACATAGAAACATGCGTAAAGAGGCTCACTGCAAAATCTTCTCCCACTGGTCCGAATCATAAAACGAGTGGTTCCAGACCAAGCCCCCTGTTCCCATGACACGACTGCGGCTGAACATCTGACGACTGAAATCCAAGTACAGTTGTTCACACTTCTCCAGCGGCAGACGGTACAGACACACCATGGCGGCGATCAACGCTCCAGTGCTCACACCGGTCACATAGTCAAACAGCTCGAAGATCCTGCAACCACTGAGGCTCTCTATTTTCTTGAGACACTGAATGGTCAACAACCCTCTGAAACAAAACAGAACAGAGAGCAAATCATAACAGCAATTCAAGTCGTCCGCAGTAAATCTGAATCCAAACAACAACAATACCAAATCATGTTCTGGTCATTCACTGACAACTTACCGACAATTTGGAAAGATTCTGCTTCATGCATAATTTGCCTGATCCAAAAAATCAATAATTTTTTCTGTGCTGTCATTAGTTCGCAAAGCAATACTAAAATAACTTAGGTCAATTAGTTTGTATCATTATCAAATTAATCAAGATACAGGTGTTGGCAGCTTTTAAAAAGTTAACAGAAGCATGAAGCCGAGAATATACGGCTGGGATATCGGTGTACGAGTTACAAATTATGTTACCACACTGTAAACATAAATCTGGGATATCAGTGTACGAGTTACAAATTATGTTACCACACTGTAAACATAAAGCTGGGATATCAGTGTACGAGTTACAAATTATGTTACCAAACTGTAAACATAAAGCTGGGATATCAGTGTACGAGTTACAAATTATGTTACCAAACTGTAAACATAAAGCTGGGATATCAGTGTACAAGTTTCAAATGATGTTACTACACTGTAAACATAAAGCTGGGATATCAGTGTACAAGTTTCAAATTATGTTACCAAACTGTAAACATAAAGCTGGGATATCAGTGTATAAGTTACAAATTATGTTACTACACTGTAAACATAAAGCTGGGATATCAGCGTACCAGTTTCAAATTATGTTACTACACTGTAAACATAAAGCTGGGATATCAGTGTATAAGTTACAAATTATGTTACTACACTGTAAACATAAAGCTGGCATATCAGACCACGAGTTAAAAGAAATGTAATTATACAGTGTCCAATCTGACTTGTTGGCCACATGAGAGTACTACATTACGAAGAGATTATATTCCCTTTCCAAAACTCTGTTTTACACTTCTATTTATTTCACTATTAGCAGTATTAT
>LFLW010383463.1:3269-14983 GCA_001262575.1 Conus tribblei | reverse complement strand
GGGTGAACAGAAGTGTGCTGTTCCTCCTTCCCCCTCTCTCTCTCTGAGTCTCTCCCCCACCCATCTTCCCAAGTCACCATTCACATTATGCTAACCCACTTTGCACTCACTGCTCTTGGACAACTAACCTCTTGTACCATGGGCATAATGTGCCTGTCATTTCCCTAGGTCATCGGGCTAGAACACTTTTTTTTCTTTATGATAGGAATTAGGATGTTATAAATTTTTATGCGAGAACCTCGCAGATGCGGCAGGACTAAGGGCATGTTGTTCACTGGCCAAATTCTAGTGTAACATTCTTCTAGAAGTACTTGCTAGTACTTACAGACTCATTTAGTTTGTATTTGATTACTGGAATTTTATTTGCTTTGTTTCCACAGTAACGAATCATTTCGTTTGTAAACCGTCTCTGCTGCAGTTCGCCTTTCAACATTAACTGAGGAAACTAACCCCAATCAATCAGTCTGTAAGCTCGAGTCTTCTTATCTCAGTCTCTGTTATGACTATCAAAACTGGTCAGAGCTCACCGGACAGCATTGACTGATTGATCAACAACGGAGCACGGACCCCGTCACAATTGTCACGAGTGTCGGTCACAACTCAATTCGGTCCAGACGGATGATTTTTTTCACAGAAACACAAGACATAGCAAACCAACAAATCCGTGAAATTTTGAGTCTTCGATTCAAAACATGAATACATATTGTTACCTACTTCTTAAACATGTTGTTTGTTTGCTGTTTCTTGTCGATCTCAAATAAATTTCCAGTTGATGAATTCGTCAAACAAAACGTGGGGAAACCGGAAGTTCCATCTTCAGGAAGAGTTACTTCCCTGTCATCGAACTTCTCTTTGGTCGTGTCTACAGTTGCAGAACAAGGAAAAACATCAATATGATATTCTGAAATTCTAATGCCGATCTTGGAATAAACAATCACTGCAAGAAGTGCATTCAAAGACCAGCTATCGAGTGGTATTAGCCACAGTTGTTCACAAGCAAAATCCTAAGTTAGGGGTTAACTACAATACCACAAAGCAGCCATCAAGTCCTGTTTTTGAAGTACTACAGCTGCTAATGGCCTTAGAGGCAGTTAACTGTTAGATATTTACTTGGGGGGAGGGGGGAGGGGAGGCACAGCATTGTGAAAGATGGAACCCAACCCTCTCCTTCCACGACTTTGTCTGTCTCTGAACTGAACCAGATACCCATTTTCTACTGGATGGATAAATAATTTGAACACACAGCCATTAGCGTGACAGCAAATTCCTCAAATCATCAGACTCAAATGGTGACATGAATGTCCGATCAACCTGAAGTTTTTGAGGATAAATTGTTTCCAGACTGAAGTTTGTAATAATGACACAGACACATCTGTACCTACCTTCACTTTTCAACCCTTTTTTGGTCCTTTTCGTCTTAACACCATCAACACAATCCACCATACCACTGTCTGTGCTCTGACAACATTGCAATCACAGTACATTCTCTCAGGACACCCAACTTTGTTTCTTCTTTTCAGACTGCTAGAAAACATAATGTATGAGCTTTCATAACACATATGAAGTAATTATAAAGATTAATCTTTTTCCATTTGAAGATGGCAAACAAATCTAAATCACAATGAATCCAAGTTGCCATATCATGTGCTGTGATGATGCTCACAACATGCGACAAAGCAGTGAGGCACTCATGGCGAGCACAGTCATGATGTGTGTTGAAAAGGTTAACCGACAACAACACATGCATCTTCCTCTTCTTCTACATTCCACACTTGGCAGTATTTGACAGATCTTGATTAGTGTGTTAAGTAGCCATTCAGCTTTGACTGAAGTCATGGCAAGATGAGATGCAAACATTCATTTATATAGAGGGATGCTGAAGGCGCTGTCCTTCTCTTGAGGATTTCTTTGTCTACTCCATTCATGGTGACAGCGGTCCCAACAGTAAGTCTGCCCTCTATATCGAATTATCTTTTGTCTTTTCTCTTCCAAGAGGCATGGCTTATGCCCATGACGTTCTGTTGTATTGCCTCTTTAATCCCTTCTCCTGATGCTGCTTCAGTATTGAATGTTCTGTGGTGAGGTTGTATGTGCTTTGGGGATAAGGTCAATGCATGTTGAGACCGCCATCAATTTTTAAGTCTTTCCGTTGCAAATATCTGGATATTTCCCCCAACATATGATGCAGCTGTTGGATGCAATCCACTGTGGTGCAACTGAACAAACTTTAGGGAAGAGTCAATGCAGCGTATTCAGGTACTGGCTGTTGAGTCTCTCCACTGCAAACATCTGGATGTGCTCCAGCACAGACTCAGTCTCATAAACTGATAAGGCAACATGCACCTATGGGCTGGTCGAGTTGTTTTCCAACAGTTAACTGCTTCCAGCAGAGCCAGTTTTTTTTTGTTTTTTTTTTTGCTGTTGTTTGTTTGCTTTCATGTCGTTGTTTTCCCTGGTTAAGTGGTTGACAATTTTTCAAATGAGAAGGATCGGGATGAACATGTTCCCATGACAGAAAGTTCACTCACTAAAATCAATACTAAGAGGGCAAGTGTTTGTACTCTGTTACTCTTTAACCCTTTCATATCCACAGTAGACAATCAGTTACCAGCAGTCAGAATGCCAAAGGTGCCACTTGACACCATGGGCATACTGTGATACTTCTTGTTTGTGTGTGCGTTTATTTTCTCTGTAGGTTTGCTCTCATTGTTGAATAGTATAAAGAATGAATGTTTGTTGCATACCTTTAACATGGTGTACAAAATGATGACAAGTGATTTCATAGTTCTAAAAAAAATTACAGCCTTGTAAATCTAGTACCATACAGTAGCTCTGCTGAACAACTGATTTTAAGCTGCTTGCAGCTTAGGGATTGCTGGCAATGAAAGAGTTAATTATCATTTTCTCTTTATACTCAGATCACAAACATTTACTCTGTCCATTTAGGTTCTATGTTCATTAAAAAAAAATCTAGAACAAAAAAGATGTTCAGTGACTCTGATTCTAAGTATATAAACCCACAGCTAACTCTATGCTTTGATTTCAGGCTGCTACAGACCACAAACTTGTACACACTGATCTTTGACGCCAAGTCATATTTGAAAAAAAAAAACGAAAAAAAAAAACCAGTATTAACTCTTGACTGGCCATAGGTGGAGCAACTGATGACATTGTTTGAACTTTGACGCCAAGTCATATTTGGGAAGAAAAAAAAAAGAGTATTAACTCTTGACTGGCCATAGGTAGAGCAACTGATGATATAGTTACTTTGATTCTATAAACTAAAAACATGGCCAAAAAAAAAAAAACCAACACACAAAATCAAATGCAAAGTAATGCTTATTCAATACACAATACAAAACAGAGAAGCGAGTTCTCACCAAACATGTCACAAAATCCACAGGCATGTGTGCAATTAAATTCATATAATGAATTAACATAATTTTCCTGCATTTGTTTTCCTCCACCATTCATTTGGTCCAAATAACAATGTACTAGTTTACAATAATATGCAATGTGCTTGAAAAATGTCAACCAGTTTTGTATGCATAAGATGATGATGGTATGTTCGGACAACAACTGTTGAGTGTTATTTGAGTCAGACTCAGTAATATAACATGTGCCTCTATTGTCACTCCGAGTGACTGCATGCATTTGGACATGCGCAAGTGCTCACACGCACACACGCACGCGCAGCCACTGCATGCATGCCCAAGAGCATGCGTGCACACGCATATATACACTCACACACAAACATGTGCGCACACACATACGCACGCACACACACACACACACAAATACATTCTTACATCAACACAGAAAGGAACAGACACACTTACAAGCATGCAAAATGATCATTTTATTAAACATTTTTAATGGACCATAGTTATGCATTGTATCACTGGTATTGATAACAAACACAATGTTCAAATGACCGTGAAACAAACCTACCCTTTCATTACATAACACGCACACAAGGAAAAAAAACCCATAGTAACAGAGGTAAAACAAGTCATGTAAAATAACACAGGCTGGCAGTTAAATCATAATGCAAAGCCTGCTCACACCAGCAGGACACAACCACCTAACTCAGAAACAAACCTACACTTTGTGGTTTTGGAGCCACAATGTTTGCTTATGCATATATATGCCTCCTACGAGCAAACCATTGAACTATCTTTCTTTGAAGCCATTTACAGTGCAGCATTGTAAAAAACATATAATAAATCATGCCATAAGATTGGAAGCAGAACATGATTCATTTGCTCTGGAATTGACTGCTGTTTCAGTTCTCAAGGCTCACAGCCCAGCCGACTGCAAAGGGCCATGTCAGGGCTGTCACCACTGAGAAACATCGCAACTACAAAAACGACAAGTATCCAGAGACAAAATATGATAGCCTGCAGAAACTTAACTATTGACATCCTCATCAAAAATAGACTAGCCTGTGCTGAATAGGTCAGCTACTCTGCTTGATTTATCACATCCAGTTTGAACACACACACACACAAAATCAAGAAATATGTTGGTAAAACTGCAGAATGGACAGCTAGGATACTGATCGCAGATCTCAAGCCAGGAATGCATGCTTTTGAGAACCGACAATTCAGACTGCTTATCCACATCTTCGACAAAGAACATGAAATAATGACCGTCAGTACGGTGGAAGACCAAAACCTTTCCCTGCAGTCTTCAGACCAAGGCTTGCCCAGTGTGGCATGCTGGCCACCATGTCCAAAACCATCCTACAAAGTGGCTTGAGCAGCACCCAGACTTCAACAAGAAGGATGCATACTACCTGCTGCCACCATGACGCCATGTCCAAAACCATCCTACAAAGTGGCTTGAGCAGCACCCAGGCTTCAACAAGAAGGATGCATACTACCCACTGCCCAGACCAGACCAAGTGAGCATTGTGAGACTGAGGGAACCCCAGACTCAAACATCACATGTTCACAAAATTCTACATTGATGAGTCTTCAGGGTGCCAATGCGGTACAGCCCCTATGACTGTGGGACTGTCCCACACATTAAAAACATTGAGCAGAGACCTGGCTAACTGACACATCGACAAGGGAAAAACTCTATGAATCTCTAGAGGGCCTCTGCCATACAGCAGCCTTCGTCAGTGCCTCTGGGGTTCCAGTCCGAGTGTACACAGAAGAAGAAGATGAAAATCCTACAAAGTGAGCATGATATGGGTGTGCCAGAGATTGACAGGAAAGCCATGCATGGACATCAAAGACTGTACAGGCTACATCCCCTCTACCCTGTCACACATGACTGACATCCAAGGGTGGAGGAGCTCCCCAACTGTCGAGGAGTCCATCACACCATCTCCATGACCAGAAATCATGACAAAGCGAACACGAACATAAAAAAAAACCATCATACAGTTCGTTATATTCAGGTGTAACATCAACACCAAGCAGTAGTAATAGGACAGACTGAGAAAAACCCATCCCAGGAGAGGTAGGGGTGGGGGTGGGGGATGTAAAGGGGCCTCACTGCACCGCCAGAACAATGGCGCTTTTTACGTTGGACGCCAGTGTCATTCAACTCACAACATTTCGAGAGCGAACTTGGTTCTCTAACCAGTTGAGCCAACCGTGTACCACATGCACCACATCACGTTTTGATGACAGTTTGTTGCCTTGTTTTGTAATGAACCTTCATGCTGACCACGAAAAAAATATCGAACAGGCAATAACTTCAGTTTTTTTCTTCTTCCCTCCACTACCTTTGCTGCAATGCTCCCACGCCACTCATTCTGACTTCCCCACTGCATCGCATCACACCCAGGTCGGCACACCCCTCACTTTCCCTCTTCTCATTACTTGAACACACCTTTCTTACGCAAAGCCACACCAAGGTTGTCCTATTGCAATCCAAGCTTCACAGTCCACAGGGAGCAATAAGTTTTCATGAAGCAACCCACCAGAGGAGATACTATACTGCTGCCTGGTCACTTCGGCTGTCTTCAGTGATAGTCTCACAAGGACCCTACCTACAGAGTCCCCTAATGACGAAATCTAAATCGCTTGATGAATGTCCACCTCCTGAAGGCATCATCAAGCAGTAATGCAGCAAAATGGTCAGGTACAACCCACTTTGGACAGTGTGTACTCTCTCACTACCTAGTCACCATTTACAAAAGAAAAGGTCACATATAAATTGTCAAAACAGAGAAAGAATTTTAGAAAGAAAGACAGGCAGGAATGAAGAAAACAATGAACATATTCATAAACTAATACGGCACTAACTAGAGCACTGACCTTCGCAAACCTTGAGCAGAACTCTACACGCTTCCCCCCTCCCCCTTTCCCGTCTCCCTTCCCCTTCCTTCTTCCCCTAAGTATGAGTATCATTTTGTTTCCGGTATCCAGGTTGTAATCTGTGATTTACACCAAAAATTCTTCGATATCAGTACATCCTACCAGTCTAATTTTCTTTATTATGATCCACACATTTATTCCTCGATAAATCAAACAACACCTAAAGAAAATTTTTTTTAAACCCTAAGTTGCAATGTTGAAATGAAAAAAAAACAACATCTCTGGATCTGCTTTTGAACTGGACCTGAACAAAATTTCATGGGTGTGTCTGTGACTGCTCCCTGTGGATTGTCAGTGCCAGGGCTGCCATGAACCAGGCCAGGCTGTGGTGGTGGACGAGGAGGGGGTGGAGGGAGGGGGTGGAGTGGATGCAATGCCACTGAGGTGGCATAGAGGATGGGACAGTCAAAAAAAAAAAAAAAAATTTTTTTTTCGTTCAAACTGGTTAAGTAATTTTTGCATAACCTTGCGGACAAACCAACCAACACACGTGGGTGAAGACAGGACCACCATGATGGCCGTAATAAAACAGGTGGGGGATGAAAAATACAAAAAAAATAACAGGGTGACACTGGGGGGAATAAATTGACAGTAGTCCATTATTCTTTCTTCACTGAACTGGGTTTTTGCCCAGCTTTGACACAATCATACACATTATCAGAATGTGAACATGTAAACCAGAGCATGTGTAAACATCAAGCATTAAAAAACAACAACATTGAAGCATGAAGGTGCATATATACACTCTCCACTACTGTTCCTTTAAAGATTTATATTCCACTCACATCACATTTTGTTCTCAGCATTTCATTCAACCAATTCAAACATACTTCATGCTCTTCCTGAATCTACTCATCTTACTGTACAAGCATTGCACTTCTGCGTCGGTTCTAGTTAACTGGTCATATTGGTCTGTACACACGTTACTAACACAGCTAATCGTTGAGCAAAAATTCAAATAAACACACAAACCAAGGTGTAAAGTAATGTTCATTTAATACACAATATCAAATATTAGTAGCGTGTATCCAATAGACACGCTCTACAACCTTTCTTCTGTTGTCTCATCATGTGTGCCACTTCAGTGTTACTGCACACAAGGAGCTCACTCCAGCCCACCATCCACAGCCACATCCTGGCCCATCCCCCCACAGCCCCAGCACTCCACAGGGAGCAGTCGATGTCAAGACACAAGACCACCCTCCAGAGAAGGCACTGCACCGAGTCACTTCAGCGGTCTTCAGCTGCATCTGTTCTGATCCAACACACCAAGGACACCGCCTACAACAGCCCCCTACGGACGATAATACTTGCTTAGTTGCTGAGCCAGAGGGTGCCATCGCATCCTTCCAACAACAGTCCCCATTAATTTGGCGATACCAGTGACCCCGATGGAACCGAGCCAAGGAATATGCAACAAACATATATAGACATGGAAAGGTAATCAAAACTGAGGTCACCATGAGAGCAGGGCGTGCTGAATGACGAAGTATAGAACGATGAAGACGATGCTACGGATTTCCATTCAGGTCTTAAACTGCATGATATGGCTGTATCCTATGCTTACTTTCATAATAATTTCGTATATCAACCAAGCCTGAGAGATAAAACACCTGCAGTGGACTGGTCAGGAAATTTGATTAACAGTCTCAGAAACCCATCCATGAAGTGGATGAAGGTCGACTCTGTGATCCCAGTCGTCCCAGCCGAACCCACAGCAAACTCAACTCTGGGTAGCAGCTGGTCGGGACAGAAAAATCCCATGAACAAGCGACTCTGATGGGAATCAAACCCAGGACCCCCCAACTGGAAGTCCATAACACTAACCGCTTACTCTACACCTTAGTTTGTGAGCTCACTCGCATTTTGGCTTCTTTTCCGTAAAACTGCTATCTGTTTAAGTCTCACAACAATCATCATTTCTCTCATTCAGACAAACGCAAATTGCTTTTGTCAACAACATGCTCAAAATCATTAACAAATAATTCAATGTACAATTTAAATGACATCATGGAATCAGTAATTTTCGATGCAAGACAAATCAAAAGACAGCACATCAACATGACCCATTATACTGAGTATCAAAGAATCTGTCTCAGGAACACTCTCTCAAGCGACTTGCTTTGGAAAAAAAAAAAAACTGTAAGAACAATCAGCAACGTTATTTTTGCCCCATGTGTCTCTTCAGCCTTTCACTCTCAGTCATATTTTATAGCCACGGTTCAGAGGTCATAGGGAGAAAAGAGAAACCAGTAACACAGGAAAATCAAGACTAATTTTGATATGATTTTAAAAAGAAGTGAATGAAGTATTTAACAAGACCAAATCACATTAATCACAATTTTAAGAATGACAGACAGGAGAAAGGCAGCGGACCAAACAAATCAGGGGACAGCACCTGTTTTCACAAAGCTCCTATTCAATGTTTATTCTCTCAATCCTCTTTTCTTTTCCTTTTTCTCCCCCCAAAAACTCACAATTCACAACACAACACTCCTCTCCTACCCATGTCCCTCATCCCATCCTATCCTTCTCTCTCCTCCCTCCTCCTCCTTTTTATTTATTGAGAAAATACTGTTCTTACATTCCTATATGCTGATCATATCAAGGCTTTGAAAAAAAAAAAGACTACGTCAACAGACAAAACATCAAGCATGACAAATGTCCAGCGAATATACTAAAATGAACGTAAAAAATTTCTTCCACATCCCAGAGGACAAAATGGTATTAGGCAGTCGACATTTCGTTCATCTGGTCTGGTTACTGATCTGAACAATGTTCACAATTTCAGCTAATGATATTAACGTGTCAAATCAGAAGCCTACATGTTCAACCCAATGGCAGGCTACAGCATAAGTAAGTCATCCACAGTCAATAAGCGCATGTTGAGGTTGGAAGTAAATGCCTTTCTCTGTCTATCTCAGTTACCATACCGATTTTTTTTTTCATCAGATCTGAAAGACTGATCGATTGCTGCTTCTTAACCTTATCCTGTCAATCAGAGAGGAAGCCAGACTCTCATATACCAACATGAAAAAACTGAAAGAAAAGAGGCTTTGGTGTTCACATATACTCACAAGAACAGGACGACGGCCTGTTCAGTATGAGAAAAACACTAAACGACAATGCTTTTAGTAGATTAAGCCTTTGATCATGTGTGTTGTGTTTGGTGCATCCTGATCTTTATTTAGAGCATTGTCAGGATTCTGTCTTGCACCAGCAAGACAAAATTGTTATAATTTTTTTGTAAAATGGTGTTCAAAATCTAAAGCTTCCTTTGCTCACGACAAACCATGGATGATGAGTCCTAACTGTTCTGTCTGGCTGTTGGCTAGAGTAGCGTCCCTTGTGGCTGTTGAGCCCCACATGGGAGTGTCAGTCTCTCTCGCAAGTTTTACACCTGTATGGAGTGCCTGGTCTGTTGCAGCTGATGCGTTCCTTTCTGCATGAGCACTTCTGTTGCACTCAACAGCCTGGTGTACAAACTATATCAAAAGTATACTGGTCCTAAGATCTGTGACATCTCATGCTTTCATTAGCTTGCACACAGGCACACAAATGGTACAGAGGAACACATACTAACATGTCGTTTGTCTTTTTACTTCCTGCCAGTTGGTGGCACACAAATAAAATGGACTGCTGGTGGACTCCATTGTCCTGCCGACTTAACTTCAATGAAATGTGTGATTAACCAGTGTAAAGAGGTGTCTTGAAGAAACTCAACTGGCTTCACTGAGAACATTATACTTGTCAGCTCCTGAAATTGATTCTTTTTTCCTTTTTTTTTTTACTCTGACTCCAGTTATCAAAATGTGTATTCAACTGAAAGTTAGCATGATTAATATGTGCATTAACGTTCAAATCATGGAAAACAAAGTATATACAGAATCAGTGTGACCATTTGTGTGCAATGTCTATTGCTCGAATGTTTTTGAGAGTAATTATTACTATCTATATGCCAAATGTACAACAAGGTCCTTCTTTTAACAACCGTACCAGGCAAATTTATAGCTTTCCCTCATTCTCCTACCTCATTCCAACCATTGCCCCCAGTGCCATCTCCCTTTACCTGCTTCTAATATTATAATTTTATGTTCAATTGAACTCTGTACTTTACTGCCAAACTGACCAAGAAATCATGACTGGGCTGCACAATTATGAGTAAACCTTACCAAAAAAAAACAAAAAAAACAAAATAGTCACAAATGGCACCTTCCACATTCTAAGAGCCCTACTGTTTATGTAAGCAAATGAGTAATATTCAAGAAAGCAACTGGATTCAAAACATTCAAGTTCAATTACGTCAGATTTTTTCATTTTGGTTATGGATCATTTCTGCAGTTATTGCCCTTGGTGTGAAATGTAACCCTGTGTATGGCTTACGGGCCAGCTCAATTTCTTCCAACCCTTATGAAGATCAGTTCAAAATCTCCAGTCCGTCACCTTAACTCTCACACAACAACTTCAAACACACTCATCTATTGTGAAGTCCTCATCATGTTCATCAACATTCAAAACATATTCCCTCTCTCTATGCAAATTTTTTTTTTTAAATGAACCTAACATACATCTGATTAATTGATGCTGAAGGAGTGGTATTCACAATCAACAAACACAACCAACTCCTCCTCCCTAATTTCACTTCCTCCCTAACCTCCACACTCCTTTCATCTTTTTTTTTTTCAATTCCCCTGTTTATAATTTTCTTGATAGACTAGTCCTTCCTTTTAATTTCCTATATCATACCTCCTGCCCTCCATTCCTCTAGTGTGTTTCTGTATGGACAAGTGCAGGTGTATTAATATAATATAGTTCTATATCAATATGACAGGCTGAACATGCACATGTGAACATTACTGATATCATGCATATACTAATTTTCAAACATACATGCTTCTGTTATCTATGGGATGCAATCATTTTATATTGCGAACATCATTTATTTTCAGTGCAAAATTATACTTGGGGGGGGAAAAAAGTCATTTACTTACCGAATGAAAATAAATTTTGAAAAATCAAAACACCTCTCATCATATAATGTAAACTGAAGCTAACAAACAAAAACAAACAAACAAATATTTTCATCGATATGCAGTCATTCAGAAATATCTCCCGACGAATGTAGCACCCCAACGAGAAGGCCAGGAATGTTCAATGTCTTCCAGTGGTATCCTCAGCCTCACTGTCACTGCCATGCCCCATCTCCTTTAGACAGGACTCCACTCATGTTTCTTCCAGTCCAGTCCACCACAACGGCCACAGCAAGGCTTTGGAGAGGACTCACAACCATACTTAACCCCAAAACAGGCGAACATGATCAATCTACAATCAAGAGTTTTCTGTTGCAACTTTTTTTTTTCCTGTTTCCTACTTTTTTTT
>LFLW010383326.1:928-12365 GCA_001262575.1 Conus tribblei | reverse complement strand
GAAATATCGAATCAAAAGATTAGTCCAATAGGTTTCATAGAGTCTAAATGTATATTATCATAGACCTTCTCAGAATAGGACAGTCAAGGTGCAGGACAGTACGGAAGAAAGCAGGTGGGGGAACACTCAATACACCTGTATTTTCCCCATTGTTCCCAGGACCAAGGAAACAAAATGACCCCTGGATCAGTTTTTGTCCTTGGAGTCCATTTAGCATCTCTTGTGAAGTGTGTTGTGCTTTTAGAATGGTTTCGGACTGTTTAGTCGAGAAAATAACTTGGTAATAATTCAAGGTACTATTTTTCGTCCACCATCCGTCATGCTCTAAACATGGACGCCCTGTTGAATTGCATTTGCCATACAAGCCACCGAAAGTAATGTAGGAACGAAACACTGGGGATTATTGTTTTTCAAGTTCAGATACATTTGGGGGGTTGTCAATTGTTACTGTTTTGTTAAAGCAGATGATTTAAAACGAAGTCTGGCCACCTTTTTGTTTGTTTGTTTCATAAACCTTGACAGAGAAAAACTTTCTGTCAAGGAAGATTAATCTGGGTTTCTGCCTTGTACGATTAATCTGCATGTGGCGCAGGGAGTACGACTCAGCCAGTTATTGATTCAGTGGACTTACGATCACGTCCATGATGCTTCAGACGGTTTCATGTTGACCACGAACACCATCCGTCTTGGCTATGTTTCTGTTCAAGAAAAAAATCTTTGAACGGCAGTGCTTGTTGTACAGTTTTCAGTGATAAATTAAAATTGGGTTTCCAAAATCAATGAAATAAAAGAAAGCCATCATAAAAACCATTTTCGATTCTAGGAATCCTGGGAAAGTTCCAAGTCACTTGCCATACCTCAGTATCAATGAAACTCCTATTCTCACCAAATACTTTCCATGGAGTAGAGTCTCTTTTCTGACCATTTGTTTGTCGACAATATGTTGATTACGCATAGCTTCACTGTCAGTACCCACAAATGTTGTCCAATAGCACTCTTCTTTTGGTCAGAATTTGCCCTTGAAGCCGAAGATTCTCTCCTGAGTGAATACCTAGGTATGTTATACTCAATACGTCCGGGTGTATTACGCTCATTATATGACATCACTCTCCGCTTGATCATCAATTTCCATTGAAAGCCTTCGTGCCGTCTCTCTCTTCTCACTGGAAAGTCTTCTTATATTCAGTGATTCTTTCCTCTTTGAGTGCTTTCATGTATCACGGTCATCCGATCCAGTCTCATCCTCCTCGTCCCTTAATAGCTGTTCTGGCACAACACGTCTCTCCTCCCCAGAATGTCTTTTAGAAGACAAAGATTCTTTCCTTGCTGAATATTTGCGAACACTGTGGTCATTATGTCCGAATTCATTATCAACGCCTGCTGCATGTCCTAGCAGACTCTCCCTTTTCTGATCAGAACGTCTTCTTGAAGTCGATGATTCTTTCCTGGTTGATTTCTCATCAGAATGTCTTCTTGCAGTCGATGATCCTCTCCTGATTGATTTCTCCTCAGAATGTCTTCTTGCAGTCGGTGATTCTCTCCTGATTGATTTCTCATCAGAATGTCTTCTTGCAGTCGATGATCCTGTCCTGATTGATTTCTCATCAGAATGTCTTCTTGCAGTCGATGATCCTGTCCTGATTGATTTCTCATCAGAATGTCTTCTTGCAGTCGATGATCCTGTCCTGATTGATTTCTCATCAGAATGTCTTCTTGCAGTCGATGATCCTGTCCTGATTGATTTCTTGCGGGTATTATGGGCATCAGATCTAATCTCATTTTCCTTTTTCTCTAACTGAGTTGGTGCATCACCTCGGCCGACACCAGAATGCCTTCTTGAACTTGAACATTCCTCCACGGTAGAATGTTCGCGGATGCTATGATCACCATATCCGGCCTCACCATCAATGTCCATTGACTGTCTTCGTAAACTTCCCATCCTCTCCCCAGAATGTCTTCTCGAAACTGAAGTTTCTCGTCTGATTGAATGTTTGCGGGTCTTATGATCCTCGAATTCTCCACTGCCGTCAGCCCGAGTCGAATGTCTTCGTGCTGTACTGTGTCGTCTGTCGGCAGAATGTCTTCTGGACGAACCTGCTTCTCTTATCGAATCCTTGCGCGCTTTGTCTTGGTTGTCCTGGCTAAGCCGTCTTTGAAATGAAACTTGTTCAATGTCACTTGGATAATTTTGAAAATGCATTGGTTCTTTAGCACCTGATCCTCTCCGGGATGAATCCCCTGGCTGTGCACCTAACTGCGTTCTTGTCGATGGTTTCTTTGTGGCTGAAATATCGTATGCATGGTACTCATCTTCGCTATCTCTTTCGCCGTCTCTTTCTATTGGATGTTTTCGTAATTCATTGTCGTCCCCTTTTCCACAGTGTCTCCTCGACACGTCATGTGGATCTACCATCAACTCTTGTACAGCGTCCCGTGATATTCTGCCAGAGGGGTATTTCCTCAATGCTGAAAGGTCATCTCGGTCGGATTGCTTGCGCACATGTAAATCATCCTTGGTTGTTCTTGCCTCAGCCTCTTCCACTGAGCTTCTCCCTAGTTCATCCATTTGATCTGAAGGTTGCAATGAAATGCTGTTTTCTTCTTCAATCAAATCTGGAGTCACGTCATTCATAGTCTTCACATTGGAGTGGTCCGTAAATGGTAAAGATCCCTTTTTAGACACTTTGCGTACGGGAAGATTAATTTCGATTTCACTAAATGGTAAAAATTCTTTTTTGGACACTTTGCGTACGGGAAGATTATATTCAATTTCACTTTCTTTTCTAGATAGTTTGCGAACTGGCAGACTATTTTCAATTTCACTTTCGATTACGTGTTTACGTAGAACTTTGTCTGTTCGTTCACCAGAATATCCTTCCTTCATCAAATTTCGAGACACATCATACATTCCTGCTTCTTCGTCGTTTCTCGTAGATGTTGAAGATTCTTTTCTGTTTGACCGTTTGCTGGCACTACCAGAGAGAGGTGCTAGTAAATCACTACTTCTCCTTCGACTGATGTGTGACACGTCAGCTTCAGCTTTTGGACGAATCCGATTAATTCTATCCTGTTCTGTTTTCCTGCGTTGCCTTGGAGACAATTTGAATTCCTCCTCTTTAGGATGCTTTTGGAACGTGTCTGACCGCATTTTACCATCAAGCTTTGGTGTAACGGCGATCTCGCCTCTTACCATGTACATTTGCTCCGCATTATTCTTCATTTCAGAGCATTGTGTAGGAAAAGATAATGTCCCCCGTTCTCTGGAATTCCTTTGATTATCTCTCACTTTAGTTTCGACAGAATGTCTTCTTGAGACGAAGGGCTCTTCAATAAATGCTTCCTGCGTGGCATCATGACTTATCTGACTTAGTCGCCTTTCGTCTTCATATTGCCGTAAACCCTTTTGTCCAAAATTTTCAGACGATGTTCGCGAAAATAAAAATTCACTTTGAGTGTTATCGTCCTGCTTTTGAATTTGTCCATGGTTATCAAAATTATCCCGTTCAATTGCGGGAGTAATTTTGTTGCTGAGGTGATAGGGGCTTGTGTCAACAGGTGCAAAACGCCCTGTCAAATTTACACCTTGTTTTAGAAGTTGTGTTCGTACACTCGCAACCTTCTCTCTCGATGGTTTGGGGCTTTTCTTTTGAACGAATTTAGTCGATGTTGACAACTCTTTTTCTTCATCTGCATCTTCAAGTGGCGCGTTGTTTTGAGATAAGATACCATCATTTCCTTTGGGTTGCTGGACAGCATTCGCTCGGACGGGATGTTCATTTGTATATGTACGTGCCGGTTTGTTTGAAAATTTCCTTCTTAAACTGGCCACAATATTCTGTGGTGGACTTTCGTAATCCCACTCTAAATTACGATCTATTTTGTTGTCAAGCTTTTCAGCTTCAAAGGATGGAGAATGTGGACACGGATGATATGGGTATTGTAGAAATGGCAATTTGCTGTAAACAGTGGCACGTTTACCATGTTTTTTATGTGCTGGGGAGGCCATGTGTTCCTCTGGCAGGTTTTTGCCGCGAGATTCCGGGGCGGTACCTTCATAGAAAAGGTCGAAAGGATATGCATGTACTGCAGGCTTCACAGGATACTCATAAGTGTACCTTGGAGCAAAATCTTGTACAGACGGGCTGCAAAGATACCGAGTTGAAACCCCACTGAAATTGTCTTCGCGTTGCGATTGCGCAGGAATACACTTGTGGTGACAATAAGGACAACTGAAAGCTGTCATGTTTTTGTGATCTTCCTGATAACGATTGGTTGGTGGTGTATATGGATAATGATGCCTATGCAAATCAGGCTTGAGATATTTGACTCTTTTGTGATCTTCCTGATAACGACTGGTTGGTGGTGTATATGGATAATGATGCCTCTGCAGATCAGGCTTGAGGTACTTGACAGGGCGAATGATTTGTCCACACTCACAAGTAGCATGCCGTGAGTACTTAGCGTCATGGGTAGATGATTCCTGAAAACACTGATGGCAAAAACAACTTCGGGGATTACATTTCTTCTGAGTGAATTGAAGCCTCCGAGCACTTAATGAACGGTCGGTAAATAACTTTTTCAGCCTGGAAACATTACCCTTAAGAAAATTCGTGTTCATCATGAACATATCAACGGAAACGGGTGATGCATCCATGCTTTCTGTAAGATCTTCGTGTCTAGGAATTCGTGATGGTTTTTCAGCGAAATGGTGATGATAATTGGATTTGTTGTGCTTTTTACCATTTCTGCTTTTTTGAGTGTTATAACATATCTGGCAGTAAGATGTTTTTCCTGCGAGAGCAGTTTCACTGTCAGTACAGCATAATGAAGCAGGCAGTGATGGCGGACTTTGTGCCAGTCTTTTCCTTGGTGGAGAGGGTGACGGTGATGGTGACACGAAGAGCTGTGGATATGGGATCTTTCTTAATTTGCAAGTCTTGGATATACTGCTGAATTTTCTGCATAAGTCCGAAACCTTCATTTTACGTTGCTGTATAGAACACAAGTCAGGGTCATGAATTGCTGCCTTTGGTACAGACTCATTGCTCATCATCTGAGGTGGAGAAGAGGAATAGCGCGAGTCAGAAACGGGAACTGGCTGCTCCAGTTTACCTTTGCTTATTTTCTGACTTGTTGGCTGCATTCGCGTAGGTCTGTACCCAGAGCCGCACTCACAAAGGTTAGAAATAGGTTCAACGATGCTTGTTCGCTGCTTTTTCGGTGGAGGGGAGGATGAAGACAGTGGATGGGGATGGAAAGAGCGATTCGAAGTGTAGATTTTGTTGGTCTTCTTCAAATGATGGCTACATTGCCAGTGGTCGTCTCTCTGAGCCGACTGGCAGTAATCTTGCTCAGATCGATTATTTGCGAATTTTCCACCACTAACTATATAGATTGAATCGCTAAGGGACGGAACTGGAGACAAGGTTTGATTCCATAACTTTTGACGCTTAGGACAAATCCATTCTTGAGCTTGCACTTTATCTGCCTCTTTCCGTAAAGGAGACACAGAAGACGAACCTTTGTAATACGGATAGGTTGGTAGTGACACTTTGCTGGATAGTTGTAGTCGCTTACCGTACCGTTTCTGCCCCCTGGACATTTTTCCTTCGTCAACATGAAAAAATGTGTCTGTAGATGACCATTTCTTTTGGGACAAGAACTTCCCGCAGTTTGAGACACATTCTGGACAGTTTGGCTTGGAAGTGCAATGTTCTGATTTTTGGCTCTTAAAGAATTTATCAGTTTGAAGGCGAAATGTTTTTCCCATGTCGACTTCGGTAGTCTGTGGTAACTTACTGCAGTCTTGACACGGTGATAAACCATTCTTATTTTCAAATGTGTGGGTTCTGTTGAAATCGTTGATGCCATTCTTCTCAAGTCCACTTATTCCACATGGGTGTTTATGCTGAAGCGAAGTATCGCTGTATGCATACTGTGGCGTGATGACCATTTCTTTATTACAAGTTGGCGAAGGGAGACAGCTCCTTGCACGGTCACACGTATGCTTTCCTGTTGAAAAGTGTGATTTTTCAACCTTCAATGCTTTTGGCTTAGGCATTTGCTTGTTACTGCATTCCTCACCGTGATAATCAAGTGTTCTTTCGGTACCTGGTGCTTTTTGTGCAGAAGGTGAAGAAGATGAATACAGTTTGTATCGGTGTTTTCGGAAAGGCACTTCATCGTATAACTTGACGGGTTTGTTGAATTGTTCCTGCGCAGCAGAAATTTGTTCAACAGTCTGAAAATACATCTTTCGATCTGGGGTTTTGTTCACTGGAAATATACTTTTTGAATGTGAGGAGCTGGCAAGATTTAGATTTGACTGCTCTCGCAAGTTCTTCACACTTGACTCCCTGTTATCACAGCAGTTCAATGCAGGATGTGTCCGATCTTTACTATGGTTGTCTGTCAAGAAATTGCGTGCTTTTTCGCAGTAGATTTGGTCCATTTCTGTTTTTTCGCGTGAAAAAGATGTCATGATTTCATTAGAAGTCCGTTCAATGTCTTCAATACAGTATTTATACTTTTGTCCTGGGTCTGCAGCATTGTTGTGTTCTGTAGTTTGGGCATAAAGATGTTCACGAACATGAATTCTTTTGTTACCGACATCCTCTTTTTCAGAGCCTTGTCTAACATGAGCAATGTTTGCATTTCCTTGAACTGTCTGCTTACCTTTATAAATGTTTTTCTCCTTAACAGAAGACTGATCTTGCGTCTTCGTTATTTTAGTAAGTCTTTTATACTCTACATGAGGTTTGCGGTCTATTTTTTTCAACCCACTGTTTTGAAAATTGATAGAATTTAAAACTGCTTGTCTATTTTTACTGTCTGGCTTATTTCTGGAATTTCCCCAAACCTCGTCGTTTGATGCTGAGTCATCTACGCTGCATTTTCCAACATGTACTGTCATAGAATCGGATACTGGATTTTCAGTCTGGACAGCCCTCAGTGAATCACAAGCAATGGTGGACGTAGAACTTACTGCTCTGGAAAAGTTATGGTCTGTGGAATTTCTCCTACGTATTCGGGCATTTCTTGAGCTGTTGCTGAAGTCGTCTGACTTGGCAGTGTCTGTTTGGCTGCGTTCTGAGCCATAGGTTTCGCTAAAAGTTCCTGATAGTTCTGATGAATCTTGTGTCGTAAATTCATCGTGCGTGTACTGCTCAGGTGACATGTTTTCTCTACAAGGATCTTTCACAGAATGAAACTGCTTGAGACCACCCATTGCGTAAGCTAATGGCTTTTCGCCATGATAGTTAGCTTCTCTTGATACGTTTTCTTCAGTAGGTGAATAAGCAACAGGAGAAGGAGTGTGGTAGGAAGCTGAATGAATATGTGACGATAATTCTAGCTGAGGACGTTTCAGTTCGGAAGAAGAATACAGATCACGTGAACAGGTAAGACAATCGCAATCACAGCTTGTGTCGCTATTGTTCACCTGTGTCCAAGCGTCATGAAGAATGCAGCATTTATGGTCATCTTTCTGCTGATAATCAGTTTCACGTGGAGAAAATACACGGTGAACAGTATTTTTTGGTGCCACGGAATCATGCAAAGAGCCTCGTGATTCTTCATTATTTTCAAAAGAAAACTGTTTAGTTTGCAAAGGTGTGGACAAAGGCTTTGAATCAATACAATAAGTACGTTTGAACCGATCAGTAGACGCACCAGTTGAAATCTGGGGATGCTTAGGATCTCTTGCTAAGTACGAATCACCTGAGTTGAGCAGATGGTCATTGCCATCCTGTAACAAGAATTCATCTCGTAAATTCTGATGTAATATACTCCGTTCAGCCCCTGTTTGTAACTGCATTCCTCCAAAGTTATCTGTTACCACTGGTTCACTCTGTCTTTTTGAGTTCACAGCTGAATCTAATGAACCGTCGACTGGTTTTGTTTGCGTTTCAGCAGAACGTTTAGCTGCAAGCATAACATCGCCACCAAATGTGCTCCTTGTGGCAGAATGCCCTTGAACCAGACTTCCAGAAGAGCCACGATGTGAGCGCACAGCGTGTGGTTCATGAGAATCTCCGTAAACAGTTTCTGGATGCTCTTGTTTGTCAGCATAACAATGCTGTGAGTCACATGACTTCTGAACAGCAGTCACATCATCGTGCGGATTACAGGCACGATGTTGATTAGATGGATCAGCTGTTTTATCATGTATGTCCCCTGAATTAAATGGACATTTAGGTACTGGGATGAGTGAAATACTAGAGGAGATGGTAGACACAACGTGTGTTCTTCCTTCGGTACCAGCTGCTTGTGTAGTGGCATGAACGAGAACGCATGGATCTGTCTTGTTGTTATGTTTGGTACATTCCCTAGCCCTATGACAGGAGTCAGCTTGTAATTCTACGCATATTTCACAATGTGGCGTATTTTCTTGGAGCTCGTGAAAAGAGGTTTGGACGGCGTAATCACGGGTGGGCTTGACATTTTTGTCTTGTATTGTGGAGCTTGCCTTTTCCCTCGGCTTTTTTGGCTGGTCTGGAGACTCCAAGGCTGGGTGAGTAGTATTCATGGCCATGGAAACCCCTTGCTTTCCATCGAATAATCTCCCCTGCGAATGTTCAGGTCTTGTGAGTTCATGTCTATTTGCTGCTGAACCATGAGCTTTTGGAGGTGCCGGCTCTGCAGGTGGGAGTGGCCATTCAAAGGACCGGAAGAACTTTGTTGAAGGACAGGACTTCAAGGTGGATTTTGTCTTTGTGTGACCTTCCCACATCTTGATTTCGTTAGATTGAGATGGAAACGGAACAGACACCGGTTGTTGCTTCTTGCATGCAGATGGCCTTAATGCGTTTCTGGTTATTTTCCTGGGGAGCTGGACACGAGACCTGTGTGGTGAATCAGATGCGTGCGACTTCCCTCGCGCAAATGGAGCATGGTAGGGACAGGGGTTGTACCGTCTAACCTTTGGACGATTGAGATTTGATGTGGCTGAAGATTGCGGTCGTTGCTGACACGGGTGGGGTCGTGGCTGTTGAGGGGATGATGGTAATGACTTTGACAGCAGAGGAAGGGTTGGTGGTAGTGAAGAAAAATCTGGCTCACGAAATGATGTCAGGTTTAAAGAATGCGGGCTTGCAGTTGTTGCAGACACAAAATATTTACCCAGATGAATTTCAGGACGATGCTTGCGCTCTGAAGTCTCTCCAAATGACTGATTCTTCTGGTCTCGGTGATGCTCGACAGTCGACGGCGCCCATGAACATAGCAAAACGCCAGGAGACTCTGACGCAAATGGACACGGTGATTTCATGCATGCAACTCCTAGGCTCTGCTGTCCAGTTCTGCAATTGTCGTGAGCATTTCGAAGCTGGCAAAGAATTTCTTGTTTTTCGATGACTGATTCCAATGTTGATGCTCTTGATCTGTCATGTTTTACGGGTTCTTCCGACTCAAAGTGTCGGATCACATATTTGGAATGCTTTTGTACTCGTATGGTCTTTGGCACGACCTGAAAATGAAAATCATGTTATAAAAATACTTCAGGTAAAAAAACAACAATATCCTAACATTTGTGCACTGTAATGATTGAGAAATGAATTTCACGTTTTTAAAAACTTACACAAATCTACTGTAAATTATTTCAAATGAACAATATTCAAAATACTGAACAAATGCTAACAATCATTTCAAACGAACAATATCCAAATTACTGAACAAATGCTAACAATTAAAATCTACTATGGAAAAATATGAACACATCGAAAACTTTTTTTCAAATTTTCATGCAGATGAATCGTTCATGGATTTGTATTAACTTTCTCGTAGGCGTGTCTCCAATATCTATGTAACACACGTTTATAAAAGTTGAATTCAAATTTCAGTATATAAATTTCCTTCACCGTTTTGTCCACAATCATTTAAAAGCACTTTCTCACATTGCTGTAAAGCTCTTATTTGTCTTCTTGTGTAATTATTTATTCATTTATTTACTTATCTGCGAGTTTTACAGTTTGTTGAGAACAAACGCTGTAACATTAAATTGTTACGTTCACAACGATGTCCTTTTCCTGGTGATCTGTATGAAGCAATGGTTTTTGTAAAACGTGATAGTCCAGGAATTATGCTCTCTTTATAAAGAGTGAACTCCAAACAACTATTGTGTCACTATATGTGCCTTCTCCGTTTTGTATAGTCAAAGAAAATGGCACCATCTTATTTGCGGTACCATTTCATGTGTCAAACCTTGAAAGTATATTAACGTCGAGATATCATTCTTATAGATCTTTCAAGTAAAGGCGAGATACTAAAATGTGTATTTGAAATAAATGCGTTCAAAACAAAAACATGACTCCACCGCATGCTTTATTGTGTGGCGAATGTGTTAACCCTTTATTGCCCATGATCTGCACTGTGCACACACAAGAGCTTCAGATGAAGCTGACTCTGAGAGGAACCGTTCGCCATGTTTCATTCCCACTGAGACTTCTTTGGCGTGCCCTTTGCCCTTCAGTCCGTTGGTGGATCGCCTTCTAGATTCTTTTGGCATCCCCTTCTGTGCCCTACTCCTATTTTACTACTACGACGTCTCTCTGCTTTCTCTTTCCCTTGGATTGCTGCTTCAATTCTGAGAGGGTTCAAGTGGCTTGCTTACAAATGAACTGTATGTTCGGGAGTATATCGATACTCCACCCGTTCCATACTCCAACTCGATACTCCAGCTGCTCCATATACTCCTCCTCCTCAATACTCTTCCGACTTGTTGCTGTTTAATACTTCCCCTGCCCGATAGAATCCCTCTGTCCAATATTCCTCGTGCCTGACATTTCCGCTGCTCAATATCCCCCCACCCCCACCCCATGCTCAATACTCCCCCCAACTCACAACGGAAAGAAGCTATTTTTTTCTGAGAAGGGGGTGTGGACAAAAATCTTTCCCATGACACAGCTGAAGAGCACGCGCACGCACACAAAGACATACACACGCCATAGGCAAGCATGGGACATATCGGGCAGGAGGGAGTATCGACCAGGGAGTGTACTGAGCAGAGAGAACATCGAGCATATCATCTATCAATAAGGAAGAATAATACTGAGATGACGTTTCATGTTCTTTTTGCCAGCACGTTGGCTGATGAGGTTTTTTTTTCTATGACGTTTTCTGAAAAGAGTCCAAAGTTCTGGAATTACACCTTTGTTGCTAAGAAACGAAAACCAAAGTGATCTTACACATTTACATACTAGCGACAGACGTACGGGCGCAGACAATACTGATGCATGCACTGTTCACCACTTAAAACGTTTATTATTGACGTCAACCAACAACATCAAAACAAAATCTGTCTTGTGCAATACCTTTGCTTCAAATGTGCTTTGCTTTGCTGCTGCTCTCATCAGTTTGTCTTCCTGTAGGGAAAATGAAGTGCAATTTGCTTTATATCGCATGAGCATGAAATACACACACACGCACTCTCTCTCTCTCT
>LFLW010381896.1:0-10063 GCA_001262575.1 Conus tribblei | reverse complement strand
TTGGCACAAGTGGCATGCATTTATTTCCATCCATTCATGCATCTCGTTTTATTACAATATGTTAGTGAGGCACATGTTATTGTTAGGAAGGAATTTGAAATAAAACAACTCATTCTAGATTACTTTGTACCTTATTTTCTTTGTGTTTGTTGTTGTTGTTTTCTTTTTATGAATAATTCAAGTTGGAAACCTTTTGAGAATGCAGTTTCTGTCACTGGCACTAGTGGCAGTTTGCATTTACCTGACATTTATTTTTTATGATTTTGATTAATTCATTTATTTACAGAAAAAGTAATAACCTTATCATGTTCATTTGTTTTGCGTAGGTTTCAGACTGGACAGGAGCAACGTATCAGGACAAGAGATATCTTGGTAAGTACAAAGAGCATAAACGTTTTGAACAGTAATTTTGAGTACACTTTTTCTGTCTTTCTCATCTACCACACACTCCTGGGCATTACTCCATGCCATACAGTGGTTTCCCCATATGCACAGCCACATCAGACAGATGTATCCTGTCAATAATTGCATTATCGCAGACCCACTGTGAGTGAACACATCCTCCGCAGGCTGCTGCCTAGTCCATCAGAAGACAGTCCACATGAATTTAATGACACCACAGCTTGAGATTGTGTTGGCCTTCCAAGGGTCAAATGACCCATTGCTGGTACAAGTGATGGGTTAGTTTTGAAAATGAGCCGAATTTCAATCATGTCTTGAGCTGGAATAGGGAAGAAGTTGCTGGGGGGAGGGGGGGCAGGGGCTGCTGTTAATATTTTATGAGCAAAGGTCCACCAGGATCTGTAACAGAGTAAGGATAAACACAGTAAAAAAAAACCACATGGTAAAACCAATGTAAAATGTATGGTTACTTCGCTTGGGGACCCTCAATGTCCAGACTGCGTTGTCAAGAGTGACATATCCTGAAGGATAAAAACCTCAACTCAGCTTTTCAGAAAACACCACTGTGCTCACAGGTAATAGCTATAAAGAGCTGAATAAATGAATCAAGAAATTCTTGTTAATTTATTCAGCTCTTCATAGCTGTAATCTGTGTGCATTGTGGTTTGTTGGCATAGCAGATGTGGTGTTACCGTGTACTGTAGCGTATGTGGACTAATCTGCTTGCAGTGACGCCTTCTTGATGAAACTGAAACTAAAACTGAAAGCACACACACAAACGCGCTATACCATACACACATATACTTGCACATACACACAGGCACACGTGCACCTATAGTATACTAATGAACTTCACACAAACATAGCTTTAAAATAGCAAACTTTCTGCTCCAGTAAAACTCAAAAACCATTGAATTCTGAAATAACATTGAAAGTAAATATATGATCATGTTACATGACCAAAAATTATTCTGTCTTAAACAATTAGTAAAGCAAAAGTTGAATGGAAAGATATAGTCTTGTCATAAACAGTCAATCTGATCCTTTGAACTTGAATTTTAAGTAAGTGATTATTAACCCTTTCATTGTCAGCTATAGCCAAGATGTAAGCAGACGAAAATCAGCTATGCAGCAGACCTCATGAATTGTACTAGATTTAAAAAGCTGTAACTTTTGAACTACTTCACCAGTTGCTGTCATTCTCACACCATTTAATACAACACAAATTAACAATTTTTATTCCATGTACTATTCAGATACGGGGGAAAGCTGAAGAAATACACACACAACAGAATGCTTATGATGTCAGTTGGCTACTATAGATTTTAACCACAAGTAGCCGTTCAACCGCTGAGACGATTAATGGACTGAGTTGATAAGAAAAGCACAAATAAACATATCGGAGAATCATAACTGAGTATTATTTCATAATTTGTATTTTTACAATTTTGTAATACAGCGATTGGTCTTGTGAACAGGGAAATACAGCTCGGCCTTTGGGGGTAGCCAGTATGCCTACTACCACGAAGAAGATGAGAGCTCCTTCCAGCTGGTGGACACAGCCAGGGTGCAGCGACCTTTGTATCAACGAGGTCGTCGAATGTTTCAGCAGGTGATATAGATGAAACATTTGTTCAAGTTGAGCTTCTTGCTGCTTGTGTTCTCTGATTTGGACAGTTACAAGTGTTCAGTTGTTCTCCCTGCTGGTAATGTTAATTTGGTATGGTAATTGGTCTTTGTCAGTAGCTATGATTGGTCTTTGTCAGTAGCTATCAACTTAATGCTCCAGTGAAGGTGACAGTCACACACATCTATGATAAATGCGGTTATGCCAATGCACAAAATGTTTAAACACATGACAGACTTCAGAAGTATTTAGTTCTCTAGCCTTTTGTTGGGGTACAGAGTGGAACAAATTCATAAATGCAAATTTGCAGAAATTGGTGAAAGCTGAGGGTGACAGGTAGGGTGGTCTGCAGAACCAGTATTCCACTGAGTAACAGAGTTCAGGTTAACTCTTTCCAAACTAGGAGGCTCTTTAAACACAGGAGACGAATTCATCAACAGTATGTCTCTCATTCTTAAGAATTTAAAAAGGGCTAATTTGTCTGGATTAAAAGCACTGGTTTATGGGCGTCTCATTCTTTGGCACTTAATGGACAGAATGGCTGTTCTGTCCAATGCATAAGATTGACACAAAAGTGGGCTTCTAAATAGGGCATTGCCCGATTACAAATGTTTCAGCTCTAGAAAGTTATATAAAGAATAAGTGGTGATTGGCTTGGCTGATAGAAGATGACAAAAAAAGCAATTTTCTGGTGATGCAGAAAAGTTGACAAGCCTGGCATGTATCAGTGTGTTGATTAAGAAACATATTCTGATATTGAACTATGGGAGAAGCGAAAAGCAAGCACACCACTTCCACATTGAAGGTGCACAAAGCAGCACTGCTTTGTCTTTAGACTTGATAAGTAGATAAGGCATCACTTATAAATCACAAAATCCAATAGGTCCCAGTTTGGGAATACTGCTTTGAATCATTGTTCCATCTCCAAAAGTGATGATGAAATAAGCATCATGGCCATTGACAGTAATAGCGAGACTGTTGTCAATCTATAAGCTATGGACTTGCGCGCACCCGCACACACACACACATACATGCACAGGCACATTTCTTTTGCATTTGCACAAACCAGGCGCACACAATTGCATATGCTTAGATTTGTGGTGTCAGTATCCAAGTAAGTTTGTCAGTTGCACTTGCAGTTTTGTAGTTCATTCGACTCTGAAGTTGTGCATTTCCAACATGTTCAAAGTCAGTCTATGAAATGTGGGCTTGAAGCTGTAAACCAGCAAACAGAAAAATAACATTTATGAGGCCTACCTGGTTGACTAAAATAGATAAACTGTATAGCTGTTAAGGTTGTAACTCTTGCCCACCAATTTGTCTAAAATATACAAACCATATAGTGGTAAAAGTAAAATTTATTTTAGCATTTATCATCACATTACTGTATATAAACCTTAAGGGCAGTTTGTAACATAGATTTGTAATTGTCACATTGCAGTGCACAGTGCATAACACTAGAATTAGTTTCTGGACAGAATAGAAAACGCTTTGTTGTAGTCGGTGAAATCCTTCAAGTGAATGGCAGTGTCACATGATACTAAAGCGCACACACATGCACACACGTACACACACACACTCTCTCTCTTTCTCATACACACATACATGTGCTTACACATACACACTCGCTCTGTCTCTCTCTCTAACACACTAGCACTTACACACATGCAGGCATGCACACCCACACTGTTTTTTCCTCAAGTAAGAAGTTTTCCTACTTTCAGACGAAACAGCGCCGAGAGAGAGAACGCCGGCAGCAGCAAGCTCAGGCAAACATGCAGGTGCTCACCAAGACCCAGAAGAACCGGGAAAGGTAAGTGATTTTATTTGTTCCTGTGGTATCATTATGCCCATAAAAAAGTTGATATAAAGAAAATGTTGTTGGTTTTTTTTTATTTTATTTTTTTTAAAACAGATGAAACAGTATTCTTAAATGTTCACTGGTTTTATCTGTGTACATTTTTAATGATACACATTTTAACTGACCATAAAATGATACTAGAATGCCTTAAATAATACGTTGGGTTTTATACACATTTTAACTGACCATAAAATGATACTAGAATGCCTTAAATAATACGTTGGGTTTTATACACATTTTAACTGACCATAAAATGATACTAGAATGCCTTAAATAATACGTTGGGTTTTATACACATTTTAACTGACCATAAAATGATACTAGAATGCCTTAAATAATACGTTGGGTTTTTTTTTTAAACCTCGGCTGAGTAGAGAGTCTCAAACATGGATGAAATGGCTTAAAAATTATCTCTTGCATCCACCTGACCAGTTTTCACGTTGGCGCAAGATTGAGATAAGAAAGATTGAAGAAAAATCCCAGCCACATTGCTTCGTATTTGCATGTGTTTGCTTTATCTGTTTGACATCATCTCTACCAATTTGATGCCTTACGGAGGAGACACTGAAAATCTCATTGTCTTGATTGCCTTGGGCAACCTGTAGTGTCAGATGCTTACGGAGACAGCTTTCACTGTGCTTGAAGGCATCCCAGGAGTACACAAAGGAGAGAGAGTCATGCTTACAATTTTTGTTGTTGTTTTGAGTGAATGGTCAGCTTTAACTAGCTTTTTGCAGTGTTTCTGATATAGGAAATCATTTAGTCTGTGGAAGAACAAATGTGGGAGCAGGAGGTATGGAAGTGTTAACCCACCTCAGTGGTTTTTTTTAATACTGATAGGATTCATGACATTCTGTGCTAAAGGAATCAGGATCTGACGTGGCACACAAGAAAGAGGCCAGGATGGGAGGGGGAGATGTACGACCTGATGTGATTTTTTTAGTTTCTGAAAGACAAATAGTTTTCATGGGATCTGAACTTTTTTGGAAGAAAGATTTTAAGCAATTCTGGCTTTTTCCCTTCAGAAAATCTGTATTTAACGAATTGTGTACGCATGTGATTTAAAATTTTTTTTTTATCTATGTTGAGAGTTAACTTTAATGAGGTGACAGCCCTGTAATGGTCCTTGGCAGTCAACTGGGCTATAAGCAGTGTGGATTCCATTGAAATGACTTAAATACATGTATTTTTATTTGCAGAGATCGCCAGAGGATGCTGAAGAAATGGCAAAAGCAGTTTGGAAAGCAGATGCAAGAGAACAGGAATAAAGTGAGAAGAATTTGTTTTCTTTGTTTTTATTTAGCACGATAATACAGCCCTACCCCCTTTCCTCTCTTTTTCCAATGTTGATTCATAAAGTGGATTCCGTGTGTGTATGTGTGTGTTTTTAACCAGTGGATTAGAAAAGAAAATCTATCTATCTGAGTTTCACTTGCAGGTTTCAAGAGATGTGAATGATTATAATTTTGATAGATATTATAAACATGTAATTGAGGATACATGATTGCATAGAAATGAATTAACATACAAAGGCTTTTTCAGGCCCCGATGAAGCACCGAGATGCTTCAGTGCAAATCAAAGATGACTGGCCAGTTGTTGAGGAGATGGACTTCCCTCGTCTCACCAAGTTGAATCTGCCAGACATCAAGGAAGCTGAAGATCTGTAAGTGCCTTCTTCTCATAACCTCCTAATGGTTTATTCCCATATATCACCTTTTGTTTTATTCTCATACATCTAAGAAGAAAAAGATTTCCAAGTCTTTATTTTCTGTCTGTCTCTGATTTTTTTTTTTTTACTTTAGCTGGGCCACGTTTGTTATTACTTGCGCATGAAATCACCAGAATGTAAAATGGATATGTAAAATGATGTCTCTGATATTGTGACTAAAACAAATGACTGATGCATGTGTGAGAGCACAGACACAGTTGTAGTTACAGCACTTGGAAACGTCTGTAGTGCAGGCAAACAAAACGTTTACATGATTTCTTTGAAAAAGAAAATTTGCTATTACCAGTAACTTTGATCATTTGATTTCTCCTTGCAGAAATGAAGTTGTCAGAGTAGAACTGACTTTCCATTCAGTCGTTGTTTTGTACTCAATTTTTGTGTTAAGTGTTTTGGGTCCTGAACATTTTAGACAGTTTTGTTGTTGTTTATGGTTGTGTTATTTCATAGGGCTGTACAGGGCATAGTAAAAATCTTCAGCATAAGCGCAGTGGTAATTGCTATTATGTGTAACACTGCAGGATGTTGTTGGTAAATAGAGGTGTATGAGAAAACATGTAGCAAAAATCTTCAGCTCAAACATAGTGAATATTACAATTATGTATAAAATGCAGGATGCGTTATGGTGCCATGGAAGTGTATGACAAAACGTATGACCGGGTGACCACAAAGAACGAAAAGCCCTTGAAGCGCATTAATCGCGTCTTCCACAAGGTGACCACTACAGACGATCCTGTCATCCGGCGAGTAAGTGTAATTTCTGTTTGTGAAGTTTATGTTTTGTGCAGTGAAGACGAGGGTTGAAAGTGCATCAAATTTATCCATTCTTCTTTTTGGATTATCTGCTTTAACCTACATTCTGCCCATTTGCCAGACGCCAGCTACTGATATTCCGTTGTCTGCTCAAACTGGCAAAAAAATTGGTTCCCATATGGGGTGTGTAAGTATCGTGCATCATTTGAGGAGAGCGATGACAGCTAAAATGGCTGTCAGTGTGAAACTGCTTCTATTTGCTTCTGAAAGATTTTTTGAATTGCCCAAGTTCTGCAGAATTGAAAAGAACAATTCAGAAAACTATGTAGAGTGTGCAGGTGTTTTAACACTTGCTTTGATCTTCAGTGGCGGTGTGTGAGGACTAGTTGGCTTTGCGTATAGGATTAGGAATATATTCCAAATTTACTGGAAAAGGAGATTGGAATATCATAAAAAAAATCGGTGCAAAATCAGGTACATTCACAGCAAACTACATCCACTTCTTAATTTTTATGAAAAATTTGTATGGTTAAGATATAAAGTAAGGGATTGGTGGGTGGGAAGGGAGGGATTTTATAAAATAGCCAAGTTGTGAAATTTCATTTGACGCTTTCAGACAGAAACTTGGTATTTACAGAAAAGTTGCACATAAAAAAAAATTGACAGAGGGTTAAAGTCTCTTGTTCTTGATACAAAGATGATTTGATTTTTTGCTTTGGTCTTGACCAACATATATGACTCGACTGACTGTACCATGGCATACACTGAATTCTCCCCAACCACCCTTCATTCCCCTTGTTCCCCATCATCCCAACCATATTGAATCTATCTCATTGCTCTTTTCGTTCTCATTGATAGACACACAGAGTGATGTGAGGACAAAAATGTCGGTGACAGTGAATGTGAACTCTGCATTGTGTATTTGCAGCTGGCCAAGACGCAGGGGAATGTCTTCGCTACAGACGCCATTCTGGCCACCATCATGTGCTGCACTCGCTCCTCTTACTCCTGGGACATCGTCATCCAGCGTGTTGGCAACAAGCTGTTCTTCGACAAGAGAGACGACTCTGACTTTGACTTGCTAACTGTGAGCGAGACGGCCACAGAGCCCCCGCAAGATGAAGGGAACAGCATTAACTCCCCTCGCAATTTGGCTTTGGAGGCCACTTTCATCAACCACAACTTCTCGCAGCAAGTCCTAAAACCGGTCAGTGGGGGTTGAAATGCAGTTCATTGCATTGATTTCTTCAGTGTTTCGTAAAGTGATTTTAAGAAGACAAGCTCCTGACTCTGATGTACTTGAATATTCTGGGATGTGTCTTCCATTTCATGCAGAAACAGATTCCATGAAATTCCGTTGTTTCCTTATGTAACTGCCTGCATTATTTCATTTTTGCGTTAGCATTTACCTTTATATTTGTGCATTGATCTACTTATAATAAGTGTTTGTTAATATGGTGGTGTTTCCTGCCCAAAACATTTCTTCAGTGAAAAGCAATGACAGATGTCTTTCTCAAATTTTGCTCTTTTTTTTTTCTTCTCCAAAATTCTGTGCTATGCAGGTGTCATCCTGTATATTACATGAATTTTTTTTTTTCAGGGTGAGGATAAGTATACGTTCGAGAACAAGAATCCTTTTGTTCAAGAAGATGAGGAGACTGAGGTTGCTTCAGTGGGGTACAGGTAAAGGCGATCTTTTTGTCACTTGATGGATAAACCAGTGATAGCTAGACCATAGTTGCATTTAGCGTATGATGTGCCAAATTCCAGCACTAGCTTTATTTGGTAAAGAGATGTAAGAAAGAAATTGTACTACAGAACAGTATTTTATTACTAAGGCAATTTCTTTTCTGAGAAGAGGATGATTTTTCTTTATATATCAATGAAAGTAACTGTTTGTTTATTTGTTGAAATATTTGTCAGTATTGTTAGTTCTGATCAGCATATCCAGCATTGTCAGATGCAGAAGAATTTCAGTTGGTTTATACCAAACAATACAATTGATTAGAAAATGATGTGTTTTAGAGTTTGCTAACTGGTCCAGCACTGTCGTAAGAAGGTAAATATTACACTAATATTACTGTGTTTAAGGGGTGCGGTTGTAGCATGGTGGCACTGCAAATAAGTTGTTATTGACATCAGTTGAGGGCATAGCAGGTGGTGTCCTGCTATGTTGGATCAGAACAGGCACTGTTTAATACCACCAAAGTAACAGCAGTGCTGTGTGTCTCCTCAGGCTGGTTGCCTCATGATGACTTGACATTGACTGCTTCCAGGGGACTGCAGTGGTATGACAGAACAACCTGGGTGTGGTTGTGTTTGGAGGGGCCGCAATAAATGGCATGGAAGTAACGACACTGAGCAGACACAGAAGAAGAGACATGTGTATCTGTGACACTCCACCATGAAACCAGTCTAATTTGATTTTTAGAAGTTTTTAAGTCTTCAGTAGCATCAGAATTCGCCCATCTTCCCTCTTTCTTTCTCCCCACTACGTATTCCTGCATGGACATAAATGGACTTGGCGTGAAAGTCTAATTTCAAGTTACTATGTGTTTTAGGTACCGCAAGTGGGACCTGGGGAATGACATTGTGCTGATAGCTCGCTGCGAGCACGACGCTGTCATGTATGGACCTAACAATGACATGCAGTTCATCAACGTCAAGTCACTCAATGAGTGGGACTCCAGGGTAAGTTTGGGATTTGGCACAGAAAAGAATATTGATAGCGAAAAAGAATAGATGTAGAGGGAAATAGTGCACACACCCGGCTTCATGTTCCCAGTTGGAGATTATCTCATAAACTGTCTTTGCTTCTACTTTAATGTTTTTATGTGTCAACTACTTGATGACTGTAGTCAGTATGTTTTAATGTTGTTGGTTGATTGTTGATTTTTTTTCATGTATTGTCACTCATGAATGGAAACACATTGAATAAAAGATTAATCGTTTACAGTTGGACTGTTGCACTGATTATTCATTTCTATTGTTACGTAGAATGCAGAAATGGCTTTATGTGATTGGTTGGGCTATGATAAATTTGAAAGTATATGACTGTTGAATGCTGTTTTGTCTTTACACCAACTTTGGAGGGAAGGAGGATGGAAAGCTTATTGTTTCACAGTTATCTCCTTTGTTATTGAATATGCAGTGTGCAGTAATACTTAGTTGATACGTGTTCTGATATGCTTTTGAAAGCCATTTCTATGTTATTTGAATCAAGAAGTGTGCTTGGCTTCCTCAGAACTGATTGAGTTATATAGAAAAAATGTTTTGATGGGAGAAACAACTGGTTTGTTCTGAAAGGGTTGTGTTCTCATTTTCTGTTTTATGTGTGTTTTGATTAAGGCTGTTGCTAGAAATTCTTCCATGGACTGTTCATAATTTGTCTGTTGATGTGGTTTTGGTTTGACAGTTCTCTGGCGGTGTGGACTGGCGCAGTCGTCTGGACAGTCAGCGTGGTGCAGTACTGGCCACAGAGTTGAAGAACAACAGCTGTAAACTGGCCAAGTGGACCGTGTCAGCCATTCTGGCTGGCTCCAATCAGATCAAGTTTGGGTGAGCTATGTTGTAGAGGGTGCATGGCATGTGAAAACATTTTTGAGGCAACGTGTTAATCTTTACGCCACTGCCATTAATGTCAATCTGTATTATGTAGGGGTGCAAGTCCTCCGGCATATGCCGGATTTCCGG
>LFLW010376050.1:1933-14999 GCA_001262575.1 Conus tribblei | reverse complement strand
TAGCGATGAAATTGACACAGCTAACCAAAAGAGCAAAGAAAACTGAGTGTATGTGTAGCAGCTGGGTAGTTTGGGGTTGTATAATAGACTATAAGTTGCATACAATTTTGAAAAATATTTTATGATGGAAACATTGCTGAAATGTGATCCTGTCAATGATGATGGCATAGGCCTATAATGCTTTACAGGTGGTTTACATCTAGGCATGCATGTTGCCACAAGATGAAATTGAAATATATGCTGTTGTATATTGTTACTGCTGAGATGTTAAAACTATTGGTAATTGATAAGTTGCTGCCCACATTTTCAGGGTGATGAAGTGGATGATGCAGAGTGAGACCATTACGGGTGACACAGGGTCAGGCTCCGTGGACACCGACAGAAGCTCCTCTACCAAGCGCTCCCACCGTCATGCCTCTGCTTCTACCTCACAAACACACAAACAGAGGTAAATTATGATGCATGTGATTTACACTGTTTGGCAGATTGTGCATCATGTTCATCGTGTTTCAGCATGTGTTTGTGTGTGGTTTTGTTTTTTGTTTGTTCCAGTGTTTTACCATGTAACTTTTCAGGAGCCAATTATACTTTGAAAAAAAAAACCTCTTTGGGCAAGGAATTGGAAAATCTTTTACAATTCTTTCAATCATCCATTGTTTTTTTAATTGGAAACAAAATTGCACTCATTGGAACAAACTTTCCTGGGAAGCAGTTTTCTTTTTTTTGACAGCAGATAAGATTTATATCTTAGTACTGGTATCTCTTCATTATCAGTGGTTGGCCATGGAAATGCCTTTTACTGCTTTCTTTGAAAAGTTTCTGTTACGGCTTTTTCAAAATAGCGTTCTGCTACTTTTAGAGTTTTGTTTTTTTACTCTCATCATTAAAAAAAAAGCGTGAGAGAGAGAGAGTGTGTGAGTATGTGTCTGTGTGCTGCTGTCCCATCTTCTGTGCCACCTCGGTAGCATTGCACCCATGCCGCTCATTCTGTCATCTTGTCCACAGCCTAGCCAGACCTTCCATTGCCCTGGCTCTGGCAATCCACAGGGAGCAGTTGGTCTCAAGTCATCATTAAACAACCCATCAGAATAGACACAGTACTGCTGCCAATCATTTCAGTGGTGCCTGTTCTGTCCAACATAGGCAAGACACCACTTGCTAAGCCCTTTACTGACAACAGTAATTGCTAAGTTGTGGAGCCAGTGCGGGTGAGCTCTCCCATAGGGCACCACTATATCTGTACAGTGACAGTTCCCATGAATTTGCCGATACTGGTGATCCCAATAGAATCAGACAAAGGCCATAGATGTGGAGATGCAATCAAAACTGAGGTTATCATGAGAGCAGTGCATGAAAGGCCATAGAATTGTAGACTTTTTTAAATGCTTATTGATGAGGATGATGAAGTTGATGCTACAAATTTCCATTCTGGTCTCAGACTACATGACAGGGCTGTAATCTATGCATACTTTCACAATATATGAGGTCCAAGAGATACAGACATCTGCAGTGTTGGTCAAGAAATTTGTTAGCAATACTCTCCGAGACACAACCATTAGGTAGGTGAAACTGGACCATGTGGTTTCAGTCTTCCCAATTGAGCTGGTCAGGGCAGAAAAATCCCACAAATAAATGATTGATGGGAATCGAACCCACAGCCTTCCTGCCAGGAATCCTTGATGGTAACCACTTTACCGTGGGAGCTGATAAAGCTAGTGATTCTAGTTATACTCCTTAAAACTGAACAAAGTTGTGTATATCTCAGATTTGCTGTGATTTTGCTGAGAAGGTAAGACAAAGATGAATTGTAATATTGACTGCGGTGTCTTGCCTGTGGAAATCGAGGTCAGAATGGAAAATGTACAGTGGAGAAATTGTGTGTGTGTGTTTCAGCTCTAAGAGCAAAACGGGTAACCATATGTCTAGTCGGTCAGCTTCCATGGAGCGCAGTGGCATGCTGTCATGGGGGATGACCGGGGGCACCCTGCCCAGCCAGCCCTTTGCACAGGACTCCAACATGCCTCTTCCTACCCCGCCCAATCCCACTACTCAGCTGGAGGAAGCCAAACGGCGCCTGGAGGAGTCGCGTGCTTCAGGACCTGTCAAATCCAAGTAAGTCCTGCAAATCCACATCGAAAAACAAGTTGAAATTTTCAGTAATGATCGTCTGTACTTGGGGTTTTCTTGACTGATGTTCAGTCTGCCACTGGTTTTAGGTTTCAGAAGTTTTTCTTCTTTACCTTTTAATGAATAGCTGTGGGTCATCATCAGGCAGTGTACCCCTTTGCAAATGTACACAGATCACTAAAGTTTTGGGGGGTGGGAATCGCGACCTGCGAAGCCCATATTTCATGGAGTGATGAGTTCAGGTCAACAATTTGTATGCGAGGTAATTTTTCATTTGCAGGAAACAAGTGTCAGCTTGTCTGTCTGTCATTATTGATAATTGAGAAATGGCTTAGTGACCTAGATCAGAAGCACCCCATTGTGTGCATCTCATCTATCGGCATTCAGTGGACAGAATGGCTGGAGGACAAATGAATTAGTTTGACTTAGAATAGGCTTCTGAACAGTGACATTGCTCAGTTGGCAGCTGATGTAAGACGTTGCTGCTTCAGTGACTGAAAACTGTTGGCTTCACTACTCAGATGGGAATGTTGGTGCCACGTCCAAGTTAAGTTGCTATCACTGATGGATAGATAGATATCCTACAACCATTCTTGGAACATGCAAAACAGAAGCAAAGTATATCCTAAACATATGACCGATCTGAACTGGATTTGGACACAGTTTGACGCAATTTCTGAGCAGTAGCATTATAAAACCAGATCTTGTCATTTTCTAAACTGTGAATGACAGATAGCAATACAAGCATCCTTACTGACAAGAAATGCTTTTTCCAGGTCTTTCGCTGGAGTGCCTTCAAAGGAAAAAGTTCGTGTTGTGCCTGGTGCGGGTATGCTTCCTCCTTCACACATGCCCACTGTACGCACTGTGCCTAGTGATCTGGACTCTTCTGCTGGTGTGCCTGAGTAAGTGTACCTTAAGGACTGCTTCTAGCCCAGAACTGTTCTCCATATGATTTTTTCCTTGGCTAGCGTGGAAAAGTGGACCAAATATGGACATATGGTATTGCTAAATTGAATACATAAGAGCATATTTATTAGCTTTAAAACAGCGTCAGCCCTTTTGTAAATCGATCACTTTGAACAGTACATTGCCGCACACTGAAATTTGTCTGGGTAAATCCTCAATTGTAACTCTGAAGAAAGCCAAATTTCTGGGAAATATTTTGATAAAAAACTGAACTTACTACGGGATAACGTGTCTGAATTAACAGGTTACTAGTCACTGTAGTTCTGTTTTCATTGAACTTTGTTGCGTTAGCTGTATGCACCAACACCTCACACTTAGGCAAAAAAGACTGGTATACATGTGCATTTGCACTGTGTAGACTGGACTTGGTATGTGCATTTATACTGTCTAGACTAGACTATCATAATTCACTCCTTGCTGGCTGTCCTAAATATATTCTTAAAAGACTTTAAATGGTGCAAAACTCCGCTGCCAGGCATGTCTGCAAAGTAAAAAAGTGAGGCATGTGACTCTCGTCCATGTCTTTACATTGGCTATCGATCCATTCAACACTAGAATACAGGCTGTCCACTCATGTCATGCTTTTCTGTTGCCCAGCATACATGTGCGATCTGTTTCACATCTCTGTTGCCAGTAGACAGCTTCATTCTTCTGCTGACAACAGAAATGGCTAATTGAGCCTCATGTTAGTGGACAGTGGGCTTTTCATTTTGCTGGAACACATGTGGAATGATCAGCCTGTCTCTTCTCATACTATCCAGTCATCTTTTGCTTTCAGAAAATATTTAAAAACCCATCTTCTCACAACGGCTTAGCACTAGCCTGTTTCATTATTTCTTTGACAACTCATCCTCTCAAAACAGTTTATCTTCTGCCTATTACTTTATTCTCTGCTGCTGAGCTCTGGGCATGAGAGTGTATGTATGTGTGCGTGTATGTGTGCGTGTGTGTGTGCACGTGTCATATTGACTCGCATATGGGGACTTGTGATAATAGATGTAAGTACTTTTGGTTATGTGTTCTACTTTTTTTTTCAAGAACTGATTGATTAATACATTGTCTTTTTTTATACATCTCTTTGTACTTTGACATTGTACAGTGCTTAGAGCTTGCTGTGGGTGTGAGTTGCAGTGCTGTAAAAGTCCTGGAAATTAATTCTGTCCCAGAATAGCTGTATTTGTTAAGGAAAAACATGAAAATCAGTGGCTGTTCTGGACATTTTGGCTGCAGATCATGTATTGTGGAAAAAAGAATGCACTCCCAACACACACAAGGGTGCACTTTTTTTCTCAGTAAGACAAATCAGAAGATGGGAAATCATAACTCAACTCGTTGCACATGTACATAAACATCTGAGACTAATGAAGAAGGTAGGAAGCGAATCCCACAGGAAAAAGAAAAAAGACAAAAAAAAAAAAGACATTAAACCTTCAGTAAATAGTGTGATGAATGGTAGTCGTGTTTACAACATGGAGGGAAAGGGGAAAACTTCTTTTGTGCACGATCTGTGAGTTTGCTTTCTCCATCAGTCATTATTGCTGTGATGATATGTGTGTGAACATGCATGCATACACATGTTGACAGCATTACATTTGTAAGAATATTATGTGTTCCTGAAAATTTTGAAAAATTGGAAAAAAAGTCCTGATTTTTAGGTTACCTTTTCTTGATGGAATGATTTGGGGGTAGATATGTCTGACGGAAGGTATTTGTTTGCAGGACGTGTCCCTCACAGAGGCCATCTCGGCCAGCGGGCGGCAGTTCACAGGGGGAAAGCGTGGTGGTAGGGATGTACTACGAGCAAGAGCCCATTCCCTACCGTTTCACTCTGCCTGGTCGCAGCATCACTTTAGAGCAGATCAGGCACCTCAACACCAAGAGAGGGAATTTCAAGTGAGTCATTGTTGATACCATCGTAAACCTTTTAATAACTAAAGTCTTTGGGGTTTTATGTTTGTTTTCTTTGTTTTGTTTTAATTTTATTTACGCAACATATATACCACACCTCAGAATTAATTTTAGAGGGAGCTTAGGTGGTCTAGGAAGTAAGGCATTGGAGTCTTGGTCCAGGGTCTTGGGTTCGATTCCCATGCAAGACATTGGTTTGGAAGCGGCTGTGTCTTTGGCCTTAACATCTGTACAGACTGTGACCCCCTCCTGATCCTTCAGATGAGACTTTGTCAGAGGTCCATGTGTGTGAATGCCTGCATGAAATTCTAGCACGCAGATCAGATCCCATTCAACCCTTTAGAGAAGAGTAGGCCATTGTGTGATGGATGGCACAAAAATAGAACACAAGTACTTCGGTGTCATACGTAGACATCTTCTCTGCAGATGGACTGTGGCTTCATTAATGGTGAGATTAAGAAGAGTTGCCTGTGCAGAAATAGTGAACCTCCGCATTCTAGCTGAGGAACACTGGAAGAAAGAAAGAAAGAAAGAAAGTATATTTTCTGTAGAGTTGGAAGAACCCATAAAAATGGGATACTGTTTTAACAAAAAAATCTCTTAATTTCACCAAATTAAAAAAAAAATCTTGTAGTGGATGTCGTTAGATGTGCATGTGTTGTTTGTGTGTTTTTAATTGTTACGGTTGTCTGATATGGTCACTCTCCTGCTGAAGGTCCAAACATCTAGCTGAAGGTCAACATCTGTGCACCATATCGTCATCATTGCTACTGGTTTGAATTGATTTTAAACACATCTGTATAGTCTCTGCACTGATATCCTGGGTCATATAGTTAGGTAAAGCCAGGGCTGCTGAATTCCCAACAGTTATATTAAAAAGACTGTCACAAATCACTGTCTTTTATTTTTATTCCTTGTGCACAATACAAGGTAAAGAAGAACCAATTGCCCACCCCCACCCCAGTGTTTTTTTTGGCTTGTTTTAAAGCACAGTGCTTTTGGTACTTTGAAGCTAACAGCTCAAAACTTGGCGACTTAATGATCAAACTTTCCCAAATAGGTTGGTAGGAAATGAAACTTAGATTAACCCTTAACAAATAGATATTTCCTCTCATGTATGGGTTACTTGGTTAGCAATTCTGGAGACCCAGATCAGTGCTGCAACAGCCCGGTCTTGTGTTTTCTGTATTTTTGAACTTGAATTCCTTCATGTTCGTGGTCACAACGATGTTCAGTTGAACTGTTCGGATCGCAGGTTTGTGCCAGTCAACAAATGTTTGACGTCAAACAGGGATTTTGCAAGTCTTACAGAATGTTCCTTAATCAGTACTTTGCAAAGTTAGAAATTTACCATATGGTAGAAGCTGTTCATGAAAAAAAAAGTTGGAGAGTGGTAGATACAGGGGGTTGGAAGGTGCAGGAAAATGACGGATGGGTAAATTGGTTGTGAACAGGTGAAATGAACACATGTTTTTCCTCTTTGATTTTTTTTTAGTACATGAGGCAGTTTCTGTTTGTTCCTCTTTGGTTCAACAGAGCTGTCAAGTGTTGAACTTTTGGCATAGCATGCTACGATTTTGTTGACAGTGCTACACTTTGTGACAAAATGCTATGAAAAAGAAAAAAAATAAAGAAAAAAATTCCTGCTTCATGGACTTAGCACAGCTTAAATGTAACCCAAGTTAACATAGGTCTCCAGACTGCTGATTTGCTTGGTCAGAAATGGCTAAGTTCAGTAATGGGACGAGGAAAAGGCAGAAGAAAATTGTTAGAGATGATTGCGATTTTGCCAACTTACTGACTGGTTTTGTTGATGGCCATTTTGGTTTTTTTTTTGTGCATAGGTCAAGTCAAAACCATACAATAAGTAGTGAATTTCTGTCTTAGTCTATCTTTGAGTCATATGGGTAACAAAGTGGAACTGACTATTGAGTCAGTTTTATGATATTGCATACAAATGTTAACGCTTGAATTTTGGAGTGCTTCACGTGAAATATCAGAATACTACACTTTGTGCTTTTGAGGCCTTGGCAGGTCTGTTCTAAGGTCTTTTTACCTGAAATAATTTCAGATGTTCTCTGAAAGTGTTCAAGAGTTTATTATTTCTTGTCCTTCTGCAAAGATGTGTGTGAAGAAGCTGATACACGTGCGTTTGAAAACGCTTAAAAATGAGCGTACAGCCATTCAGATTAGTGTTGGTATGAGTGACTTATGTGGACTGACAGAAATATTTTAGCTGTTATACTGTAAACTTCTTAACATTTGCACCTGATCATGGTCTTGCATTCACACTTTCTCTGTATTTGTGTGTTACAGGTATTTCTTCAAGCGGGATAGTGATGAGTTTGGAGAGGGTGCTGTGTTCGAAGAGATCAAAGATGACAACGTAGTGGTGCCAATGTGGGATGGAAAGATTGTTGCTCGACTGCAGAAAGTTGATTGAACATCGTGCACGTCTAGAACCGCAAAAATAAGCGCTAAGTCTTAACAGTGTCCTGTAGAGCCCACTTGCCAAGCTGGCCGTGAATGGAATAAAAAAAAAAAAATCAAGGTCAACACAGTGCCTGAAATGCTTTGCTTCGGAAACAACTTGGATCCAAGCTGCCAGTGTGGCTGGTGCATGGTGCCAGCCGTGATCACCACCTGGACTCATGCCAGACAGGGCCTTCAGAGTATACTACCACCGCACCACCGTCAGGCAAGGAGTATATGCTTCCTGCTGCACTGCTAAAGCCAAGTGGAAGCTAATTTCGATCCTGAAGGTCTGTCCAGCGGCATGGAGGATCTGTGCTGACGCCGGGGATGGGCCCCATCAGTGCTTGGGCTGTTCCGAGGCAGCCAGTCAGTCAACAGCTTGATGAAACAATAAAGCAAACAAGGGGGATAGGAGGGGGACTTTTTTTTTTTTTTAGGCATCTTAGGCTGTATTCAGCCCTGAATCAAAACAAGTCACTGCCCATGCTTTTAAAGACTTTGATATGTTGTAATATAAAGATGGTTTGATATGAAAAGGACTGTATGTATGTGCGCATGTGTGTATTTGTTAGAGTGCACATGTGTCTGCATGCTTATGTGTTCCTAGCAGAGTCACGAGTGTGACGAAGCATTTTGCTGTCCAGTACCCCTTGATGACAAGACGTCAATAAAATAGGGCATGCCGAAGCTCTTAAGTTTGTAGAAAATACAGACACTGCCTTGTATGCTGTTACTGTTGCTGACTGTGTGGCTACTTGTTCATGCACTAGCCATTGACATTGCTAATAACCAAGGTGGTTGTGGCTACTTGTTCATGCATCAGCCATTGACTGTGCTAATAACCATGGTGGTTATGGCTACTTGTTCATACACTAGCCATGGTTGTTGCCCTGAAAGACATTTTGTATGGTGTTCGTTGCCCCTCGACCCTCCTTTCAAAACAAGAAAGCAAACCAGCCGAATGGTCAGAAAACAGGCGTTAACTGTGAAGTCATGACTGTGGAATTTGCTGATATATGTTCATTATGATATACTTGATGTAGAGAGAAGATTGATATTTCATCTACTTTCACGTTGCGGTGATAAGCTTTAAAACTTTAAAATTGGTCATTTGCAGCTGATTATCAGAACGGCACTAATGTAAAAAAAAAAAATGCTTGTTGATGACTTACTCGTCTTTGGACATATTGGTTCATTTTTTTTTTCTTTTTGTTTTGTTTATTCATTTAAGTTATTTCAATTTTTTAATGTTCTTATCTTACATTTTTTAAATGTGACAGACTGCACGTTATGAAATAGCAAATCATTGGGTGGGTGGACAGGTTTGGTGAAATGGTTAAATTTTTCAGCTACTATCATGGTCAGGACTTGAAGGAAAGGAAGCCTGTCTCTTATGATTAGCTTCTCAGGGGATGATGGTCAGTTTGAGAAACGATGTTTGCTTCAGTACTTGAATTGAAAGGATGACATATATCCGTTTCTTGTGAAATTTCTTGTTGTGAACGTTTTTTTTTCCTTTTTTTTCTTTTTTTTTCTTTCTTTTTTTTTGTGGTCATATTGACGACATTGAGGTTGTGTGTGAGGGGAAGGGTTGTGGGTGGAGAATTGTTCAAGAGGAGCCTCATCTCCAGATCGAAAGGGACTACAGGAAACCTGAAGCACAGCATTTTGGGAAAAGGGAATTTAAATCTGCTGGTCTTATTTATGCGACATCTATCAAATGACGGTTACTTCTTGTACTTTTTGCAATACTTTTTTGCAAAGCTTTGTGTGGACGTTGGCTGCAAGGCCTCCGTCTGCTGAGAAATCATTCAGATGGTGTGCTGTACATATTGTTAAAGTATATTGGGATTAATACACTGACTCAGGGCAACCTTAATTAGCTAGTTGAATCATTTGATGGACATATTTTTATTTGGTCATGTAAAAGTGCAGAGCAGATTGTATTCTACAGGATTTTTCCTCGGTAGCCTAATCATGGCTGGTAAGGGGGAGCAGTTTTCCCCCCACCAAAATTGAACTGACTGATGTAGGATCCTAGAGTTCATAACTTTTTTTGTGTGCATGTAATATTTACCTGTTTGAGACTGTTCAAAACGAGATATCCTCGATGTAATGAGCTGTGAAGCATGAATGTCTCCGTCTACCTCATTGTAAGAACTGATGACGCATGTTTTGAATTCAAAAACAGTTTGCTGATATCTACACTTGATGACCATGTCAGAAGACTCGCAGCAGTCACAACAGAACCTGTTGGAAAAAGTTCATGGCAGATTGATGCCGATTCAGAATTCATGAACACTTTGTTGATGAGTAGAATGTCCCTGAATAACTGAGGGTTAATTGGACAAAAATATACAATTCACCATTCATGATTTCACATTGAAGAAAAAAAAGTCTGATTGACAGTGATGTTAGGTGTCCTATAACTTTCAATTACTTCATAGATTGCTCTTCAGGAAAGGGGAGGTAATTTTGCTGATGCCCAGTGTTGACATTTGATGGGCTCTTTGTAACGGCTGCCACCAGGGCATTGGAATCTTCAGGAATGCCTTGTGTTTGAAGATATCTGGTGAAAAAATCTGTCAGGTGATTACTGACTACTTTTAATCTTGGATTGATAGTTGGTTGGGTTGATGGCAAGCTGTCCATTATGTGTATGACATATTGCTTTGCTGTTCATGTTCCTTTCCCATGAATGTTTTAGACAAAACCTTTTTTTTAATCAATAGTTATTATGACACTGATCACAGTAAATGGTTTTAATTGTTATCTGAATTTTTCTATTTAAAATAAGCCTTTTTCCCAAATGCATCAGTATGTATTACGAAGTCCATAATGTAAGTGATAAAACATGGACGGTTGGCAAGTAAGATTAGCGATATGGAAAGAATAATGATGAAGCTGGTGACTGAACAGTGAGAGAATTGTATTCAGAAAGGTGATAAGACGACTCCTGATAATGAATGCACAACAAGTGGTTTTCATTTAGTATGAAACGTACAAGATTTTGTGAAAGTATCTCTGATATATACTTACTTTTTTAAAACATATTTGTTAAGCCATGTGTGATAATGGAGAGTACTTTGTGAAATATGTGGACGTTGGGCTGATATTTCAGTCGGTTTGAAAGGAGGAAGTTTGAAATTCAAAAGAAATGTGTGCTTTGGGTGAATGTATGCAGGTTGATGTGTTCCATAAAAAAAACAACAACAAGGTGTTTGCCTGCACGAGTATGTTGTGAAACTGATGCTTATGCCCATGAAATGAGAAATTGTATGTTGACAGTCTGTCATCCAGTTGTGTATTGTTAAGGCTTGTTTTTATTTTCTGCTTCCACCTCTTCTCCCCCACCCCCCTTCTCAGAATAGCAAAGAAACTGGTAGATAACCAAGTGGGAAAATGCTGATTAATAGGTCTGAGGGACTTTGATTAATTGCAGAATGACTGCAAATTCTAGAAAATATTTGTAATGCCAAGTCACTGTCAATTGTATGAAATGGTGACTGCAAACTCTTGAAAATATTTACATTGCAAAGTTGCTGCCATTTGGTTGGAATGCGGTGAGCTTGTTGATTCCTTTTCTAGGCTTAAACTACTGTATTGCTGTCTGGCTTGAAGAAAACCGGTAAGAATGGTAAAGAACACTTTGTTTTACTTCCATTCAACGTGTGGAACAAATACTGTCAAACATGCAGGCTGGAGAACTTGTAGTTATTCGCCATCAGCAGTTTTCAGGGTGAACTAAGCTTCTTTCAAGTGAGATGAAGTTAATTGTTTTTCATAGTTTTTTTTTAATTTTTAAAAATTTTTCAATAAAGGAATATTTTAGACAGAAGATTGAGAAAATCTGTGAAATTGGCGAGACGTATGTTCACAAATTGCTGTCTGATGCCAGACTGAGGATGTAGATATTAGCAATTATCTGTCTGATGTCAGGTAGGTGGGACACACACAGGTGTCAGCAAGCATGTGTCTGATGTCTGTGAAAAGCTGTCGGAAAGCTGGTAGTCGTGGTTCTTGAAAGGGTCAGTGTTTTTGCTGCTTTGTTTTGTTTGGTTTTTTGTTTTTTTTTTACACAGTTTTATTCATTTTTTGAATAAGTCAGAGGAAGGTGATTGGAGCAAAGAAATTGTTGTTCAGAGCTAAAGCTGATACACCTTAGGTATGAACTAGTGCAACTTTTGATGCATCTTGATCCAGGACCATTCTCACTCTTCTCTGCCCTTTTTTTTTTCTTTCTTTTTCTTTTTTTTTTTCTTTCTTTTTTTTTTCTTTTGATGTTGATGCCAAGTATCAGCAGGTTCCCCAGCCAGATTATGCAAAATTTCTGCAGACCAAATTTCCCTGACTGGATAGAGACACTTTGAAGATGTAGAGGGTACAAGGATCCCTGTAGGCTGTCAGATACGTACAATGAATGGTGCTATGATGCTCTTAACATGCAACTGTTCAGTGGATTAGAAAGTGATGAAATATGTACTGATGCTGTATTGTAGATGGTTCTCTGCTTCTGATCATGGTGGTATGGTTGTGACAGCGTACTGGTCGTGTTCATTGTTGGAAATATAAATGCAGTCTGCCGTTCTGCTGTAGTTGTTTATATATATATACATACATATATATATAATTAAATGACGTCCAGCTGATTGGGGAGGTAAAAGTAAGAAAGAAAGAAAAAGAAATACAAATAATTTGAAAATAAAACTCACTAGTCAGTTTGATGAAGAAAGTATGTGTGATGTTGATTCTGTGTATGTGCGGTGTGGTGGTGTAATTCAGACGTGTTCTGGTACACATACTTTGAATGATGGGAAAAGAAGTAGAATTGTTTGGCAAGATGTTGATAGCTTAATGATCAGTTTACAGTCCAGGTCAGTGAATGTAATCAAACCGGAAGCACCTGCTGGTTTAATGATTTTGTGTGTATACTTCTTGGCAAACATCTGTGCTTCCCTGCAGGTGATTGAACCTCTTCCTTTGTTGGTGCGCATGAAAGCGATGTCTGCTGTCCATCAAAATACTAACATGAATTTCATTACTTGATGATCCATACAAGTATTCAGTTAATAATGGAAACACGAAGGTGCTCGAGATACACCATCCCTGCATACATTGGAGATGAAAAGAAAAAAGAACATTCTTTTCTTTAATCACTGAGGAAAAAAAAAAACATGCATTGAGAAACTCTGTGGTAAAGATGAGGCGAAGAGGAATGCAGATGATCGAAGTTGAAACATGAGTTGGAAAGAGGAATGCAGATGACCTTTTCTGAGAGGTTAGTTGGAAAAAGGCATGCTCTTTACACAGGGGACCTGAAGTGAAATACGGGTCAGGAGGAGTATGCAGGTGACCTTTGCTGAAATAAGAGTTGGAAGGAGGATTGCAAATGACCAAAATGAGTTGCAAAGAGGAATGCAGATGACCCAGAATGAAACATGAGTTGCCAAGAGGAACCCACATGTCTTGGACTGTATCATCTGTGAAAGAAAAGTGCAGATGACTCGAGCTGAAACATAAATTACACAGAGAATGCGTACAAGCCAAGTTGAGTTTTAAGTGGGAAAGAGGAATGTAAATGACCACA
>LFLW010375833.1:0-13836 GCA_001262575.1 Conus tribblei | reverse complement strand
CTTGACAACTAATCACTTGACACCTTAAGTATGGAAAATAAAACTAGGCTTCATCAAGGGTGCGATGCATTCCATAAATCTTTACCCCGAGGTTTTAAAAAATTCTTGAAAAAAAAAGCGTTCGAATGCAGAAAAAAAAAGACATTTGGAAAACAAAATCATATCAGTAATTTGACAGTACAGAATGGATAGCTACAGCCCAGTCTGGACAGTGTGTACAAGTCTTACTACCTAGTCCCCGGCTTACAGCAAAAAAGCTCAGCTGTAATGAAATAACAACAGTAATACATCAGAACTCTGTGCAGGGCAGACCTCTTCCAAGGTGGAAATTATTCCCATCTACACCAAACTCGAACTGATTGCTCCCTAAGCTACATTCCATCTTTCCATCCAGCTCTTTTTAAATCAGTGCTATAGTTTCTACGTGATTCTGCTGACAAAACCATAAGATGGGGGTGAAAACATAATCACCCTGATGAAGGTAACAACGTGTGAAAGTCTTTGACGAGACATTCAGCTGTGCCTGCATCACCTTACGCTAATGCAGAATCCGGAACAATGACGGCAGAAGAGGCCACAAAGGCAGGGAAAACAAGAGGACAGAAACAAGAGTATGGGTCTATCAGCTGCCCTGGCAAAGTGATTAGCATTGTGGACACCTGGCTGGGAAGTCGCGGGTTCAATTCCAATCAGGTCATATATTTGTGGGATTTTTCTGCCTTGATCGGCACCAGCCCATAGTTGGGTTTGCTCTTGGTTTATTTGGGGAGACTAGGACCACAGAGCTGGGTTTCATCCACTTAATGGATGTATCTCTGAGAGCGTGGCTCAAATTCCCTGACCAATGCCGCAGGTGTCTTGTTATCGCTCAGGCCAGGTTGACACCAGGGATATATTGTGAAAGCAAGCTTAGGGTACAGCCCTGTCATGCAGTCTCTGACCAGAATGGAAATCCGTAGCATCATTTTCATTATTCTCACCCTAACTGAGCAGCATTCATTAAAAAAAAAAAGAAAGAAGAGAGTGAGAGAAGGAGAGCGAGAGAGAGAGAGGGAGAGAGAGACAGACAGACAGACAGAAATGGCCACAAATTCAAGAAAACAAGAATAATTGTACAGAAAGAAAAAAAAAAAAGAAAAGAAAGGCAGTAAAAGACAATGACAGGAAATAGGAAATAACTGCAACAGAATTTCCTTGATGCTAAGATGCTATGTGTAGTGAAAGAGCCCCTCAAATCCCCTCAGGGGCTTAACCTGACTGATGGAGTCCACTGCTAGCACTAAACCTAGTAAGAATTTTATATCATACTCAGATAGGAGAGGGTTTTTCTTTCTGTCTTTTTTTTTCCAAACATGAGTGATTTTGTACAATTCTTAAAATGACACGTGAAACAATGTTTAATGAAAATATCTATTTTTCCACTCACCATGTAAATATGATTAGCCAGTATGAATGTAATACTCATGAAATCTCAACTCTTACTAGAATATAGAACACGCTGCCAAGACATTTCAGTCCTGGTCAGTTCAAACGAAAAAAAAAAAAAAATCTAACTACATTTTAATTTTGTTTTCACCCATCTTTCCAGATTTATTTTTGAAGCTTCACAGCATCAGCAGTTAGTCTGGTTAGTCCACAAAGAATCTAAAAATAAAACTGGAAAATACCACAGCATAAAACACTAGAAAACATATTCATTACTGCAAACTAGCTCTGATATTTCAACAAAGATGCTATTTTACAAGATGTTTAACTGGCCAAACTGTCTTTTTAGAAGGATGGAAACAGTACCAAACTGTGAATGTGTACATGTCAGACTGTGCAAGTGCTCGTACATGTGCTTACACATATTTTGAGCATTAGTGTGTATGAAGAGTGTTCTTTGTGTGCATGAACACAAGTGTATGTGTGAGTTTAGGTATGCTGAGAGAGAGCGAGAGAGGCGGAGAGAGAAAAAGAGAGAGAGAGTGTGTGTGTGTATGTGTGTGAGCGCAAACACGCATATATACATACACATACTGTTTTCGAACATGTGTATATTCCAAAACGCACATGTATGAAGAATCATGGATCTGTACATCAATATGCATGCTTACACTTCTGGATCCTTCAATGACACACACATTTTTTCTTTTGAGAAAAGCGGATCAGGAGAAGAAAGGCTGTAGAGACCAATATCAAGTTGAAATGAAGAGACATCACACATGAGGCAGATAATGCTGAACTTATAATGCTCAGCACATATCAAAGTCACGATCTTTCTTCATCAGAATGTGATAGAAATACATTTTCATCATGCATAATAAAACATCACAGATAGAATCTGAACGAGCATGATTTATTTTCATTGTGAAAATCTTTGTACAACAACAGCACATGTTTACATTTGTGCAAAGGAAAAATAAAGAAATGATCACAAATACCCTTTCTCTCAGAGCAACTGTGTGCATGCATGCATGTGTATGACTGTTCATGAGTGTCTATATACATAAGCATGTGGGCAGGAACATCATGCATGTACATATTATGAATGCATCAAATCGTATCAGCCGCATCCATTGTATTTCACATTTCTGTGAGTAAAGTCCTATCCTCTACCTTGGAGTTGTTCAAGGTACAATCATTCTGCAAGAAAACCACCTCTCAGTGGAACTTACACAAGATTACCAGTGAAATGAAACAGTGAAATTGGACTTCACTCAGAAGCCCCCGCCTCAGCACCAATGGGCAATGCATTCAAACGGCTTTCAGGTAACTGATGCAAGGGTGGGAGAACTAACAATCCATCACCAATACCGTTAATGAGCTCCTAAATGCATGAAAACAGAGTATCAAGTGTATCCAGCACTCACTCTCTCACATGGCCACAGAAACACATTCACCTCAAACTTTTATCTATGCAATGCCCCCTTTCATCACAAACACCTCAGTCCACACTGGTAACATTTTAAAAGAATATAACTCTGCCTCCTACCACTTTTTCCTTGTTTCAATATTTACCTAACTCCGCACACCACGATTTCTTCTCCACAAACTACAAAAGCCACTATACATAGAGAGGGAGAGGAATTAATCTGCAGCTGTCAGAAACACAATTTACAATGTGTTATATTTTGCTATCTTGTTGCGAAAACTTAGCAGATTCAACATTTAAAATGATCTCAATATCTAGGTGTATATATTGAGAGAGGAATTAATCTGCAGCTGTCAGAAACACAATTTACAATGTGTTATATTTTGCTATCTTGCTGCGAAAACTTAGCAGATTCTACAATTAAAATGATCTCAATATCTAGGTGTTCTAGAACAAAAGCCACTTTCAAAATGCTCACCCAGTTTCAACGTGTCACATAATCCAAAGCAGTTAAAAATTAGCCCCAACTCTTTGTACAAACGGATGTCATGCACAAATCAGTGACAATGTGTTAAAGAATGCATGACAAATGAATGCGTGCATGGTATATTGTGAACAATATGCTGCTTGAAGACTTTGAACATTTATACCTCCTTCACTTTCCTCCCAACTGATAAATATGATCTTAATGGGATATGGAACACCATCATCCAAAAGCAGATATATCTGAAAGCCTGTAGTTTTGTTGACAGCAACTTTTAAAACTGTTCCCCTCTTGTCTCAAGCTCTTCTCCATCCCAACCTCACCCTCCTTTCCAACATGTACTGCTTCCCTAGAGAGTGAAGTACACACAGCAGCATTCATTCCTCATTTTCCATCAATGTCATCAACTTTCAATCTACCGACATTTTGTGCTGCGAGAAAAATCGATCCAGAAATGTTCCATTACCTACCCACCCCCTCCCTCCTCCTCTTTTCGATCATCAATGCCTTGTGAATAACCACTGAACCTCTTATCACACCTGATGCGATTTCTTTTGAAATATCATTTTGTGTGTGTGTAAACACAAAACATATTTATGATTGAAAAGATGACATTTCCTTTATTCATTCAAATGTGCAGGGTTGATCTACTTTCCCTGAATTCTGGCTCTCATTTCTTTCATGTTATTCTTTTCAGAAATTGACACTTGAGTTTGTATCTATAAGCAAACATTGTTTTCCCTCTAATGTTCATAACATAATTGCATCCTGTCTGACACAAGTAAGGGGAGCTTGTCTCATGCTTCCTGTTAAATATACAAACCATGTCAAACTCTCGCCTGCAATGACAGCTCATCAGTTCTGGCCAAATTTTTGTAGCTAGCATAATGAAGATACCCCCTCAATGTCTTTCATCCTTAGCACACCACTAAAGGTTACTTCCAATTTCCCACCATTCAAGAGCAAAACTAAAGACCCCCCACAAACCCATGAGATACTAGAGGGGAAGGTCAGGCCTGTCTGTGAGTTCCGCATTGTAAGTATGATAAGCCAAACAGCGCATGTGAGAAAAACTCCCCATTGTGGCATTATATACTGTATCATGTCAAACTCATGCAGAAATCAAAGCAATTAGATGAGGTCAACATTCCCAAATGGTTCACAGTGTACAATCTATGGGCAGATGTGGCCAAGTTAGCTGCAATGAAGGAAACTCCCCTGGAATCATCAACTCATTATATGGCTTTCCCTAAGGTAAAAGGTGATAAAGCTCTGAGAGCCAGAAAGCTGCCTCCAGAAAGTGGCATACAGGAACCGAGTATTGGAACACAGCCGACATGGCAATCGCTTCAAGCCATGGGCTCTCAGCTGTGGTCAACAGAACTGACTTGACCCTGGGAGAATGCCCACTGGATGGTGGAGATGAACCACATGGAGACGATGCCTGCCTAGATCTTCTTCTTCCTGAAGAGCTAGAGAAAGATAGGAAGGTAATGTAGGGAGGTGGTCTGATGACAGATCCCTCTCACCAGTAGCACAGGTACCTGGATGGGCAAGGTTCATCATGTCCCTTTCCCTTCATTCTCAACCAAGGATCAAGGAGAGGGCCTAACCTGGAGGGAGAGCGACGGAGTGCTCAGCCCCTAGTTTTCCAGCCTGGAGCTCTGGTAGGGAATCCAACATCAGCCAACCAACCCCAGTGGAGAGCTGTGATAGTTTGCAAGCGTTTGATAAGGCACAGTATATGTCGCCAAATGCAACTTGAAGCCACAATCAAAAATTGTATTCGAGTAAAACTGCACTCTTTCTGGCTTCAACAATTATCAGATATATTCTCAAAGACCTCTAGCACATATCAACAGGGCATTGTGTACTTCACTGTTACGACTATCTATCTCTTGAAAAAAACTGTTGCCTTCTATACCTGGTTCCAAGATCAGAATGTTCAGTTCAACGTGTTTTAAAGGGTTCAAGACAACTGGAGTTTTGCTTAGTTCTTTTTTCTTCATCTTCTTTTTTTTTTTTTGCATTTGAGCTTTTTGAGTTCCTGTACATTTAATTCATAATATGCATTTGCTTTGATTGCCAGCAGACTGGTCAGTCCCAAAACAAGGATCAACATGCAAGACTGGTATGAACAAACAATCACAGGTATTTTCCTTGTATCACCGTAGTAGGCAGACATATGTTTACTTTTGAATATCATGCTGCACCATACTACCATACTACTAAAGTACCTTTGAAATCCCAAATCAAATACGCAGATGATCAACGCATCTGTGTATTCAGACATTAGTGCTGAGTTACAAATGATGAATAATTGCTGTATATAATGTACAAACATCAAAACAGAGCACTGTGACTCATTTTGGAGAGGACAGTCATGATAGTTAACAAGTAAAGAACATCATATTCCCAGTCTGATGTGATCAGAAACAATGATGAAAATATCAATTAACATACATCAACAACAAAAACATACCAAAGAATTACAATGCAGAGGTGTGAAGATCAGTTCTTAAATTCAGTCATGCCCTTTTGATCACTCTCGGAGTCTTACGAAGAGACCTCTCACTGAATGCTTATGCCAGAGGCAGAGAAAGATTTTTTCATCCATCCTATTTCTCCCAAGGTCTACATCAAGACCTGTCTTGCTTATTATTGTTACCAGAACACTGGCCTGAGTATAATGCTACAGGATTGGTTGTGACTATCCCACATCAGCGTGCAGTGAACACCCGACATCTGTTGGGACTCTCTGCCCAAATTTTCACAGCCTTTCTTTATTCCACTAAGCTTCAACTGACAGTAAACTCAATTACGCAAAAATCTTTCCGTACATATACTGAGAACCATCACATGAAAAATCCTGCCAATTAAAACTCCCTTCTCTATAAGATTTGGGTGCTTCTTTTCGTGGAACATTAGTCTCTCTGTTCATACCATGTCTATTTCCCTGCTGACTTGCGCTCAACATCCCATTTACAAGGATTTATAGAGTTATCAGTTAGAGGTTCCACTACACTAACATACACTGCCATGGAAGAGCCTGGGAGATGTTCACACAAGGAACACTCCCAAACTATACAAAAATCTGGGATAGAGAAAAGAGCTAGATCAGAAAAATCAACTGAAATAGCAACATTTTCCCAACAGATAGCTCAGATGACAATGTATTTTCCTCCCTCCATCTCAGCACTACAGCTTTTTTTTTTTTTTCCTCTCCAGAAATAAAAGATGCAATTTTATTTGTTCTGGTCCTTTTTTTGTTTGTTTGTTTTGAAAGTGCNGTATTTTCCTCCCTCCATCTCAGCACTACAGCTTTTTTTTTTTTTCCTCTCCAGAAATAAAAGATGCAATTTTATTTGTTCTGGTCCTTTTTTTGTTTGTTTGTTTGTTTGTTTTGAAAGTGTAAATTCCAGTCACAGAGTTTGGTGACATGTGTGCAAGGCATTCTGGGATAACAAGTTACCTTGCTCTTGCTCTACAGAATGTACAATAGTTTTCTTGACCGTTTTTGCAGTAACAGTGAAATTTCCAAACACCCCAGGCCTCCATGTATGTGTGCGCATGCTGTGCTGAACTGCAGTGCATTGACCAAACTGGGGTGATGAGGGTTTAGGTTTAGCTACAAGCTTCTTCTGCGAGCTACATGAAAAAAAAAAAAGCCTTTCACCACACCGGCAGCAGTAACCATGGATCCATACTTTCCATTTTGTGTGTACATTGATCAGTCAGGAAGCCATCTTTCCCACTGGGTACTTAAACCTCTAGCTGTTATATTGCCACCAGTTCAGTGCTAATAATATACAGACTGTTTACCAAACCAAGGCAGATGTGAAACATAACTGCAACAATCATAAAAAAAAAGTTTTGCATGTCTACAGTAAACAATTGTAATAATAATCACAAGGTGCTTATGACAACACAAACGAGATCATAACCAAAGACACAAGACTCGAGCCAGATTGGATAAGTCTCTGATAAATGAGCACAGCAACTTCCCATGGATAATTGTGTTTTGTTAACACACAAATTAGGATACAACATATCAAACGTTTTGCTGTTTAGAAATGTACGCACTTTACAATATGATGTGTTTCTTCAAACCAAAAACCAACTGACAAATACCCAAAAAGAAAGAATACAGAGTTATTTCACTACAGCTTTTATACAAAAAAGACAGCAAACCTTTGGAGAACTTCAGAGTATGTTTTATATTAAGGAAAGAGCCCAAAGTTTTTCCTTATATATAATGAATGCAATGAATCTTTTCCCCCCTAAAAAGTAAGTTTCGAATACTAAATAAAACACCACTCTTTAACATAGTGACATGTGTGTTATGTTCAATCACAAGATCAACTTTGTAAAATTCACCTGTAATGGTGGAAATATGTTGCATTTTATCACTATTTCTTCTTATTCTTCAGTCGACAAAATCTATGAAACTCCTAACAACTAGTAAATCCCAGGAAGGACTTTCTCCCCTTACACAATTTTTAAAAGTCCTCTTTTTCTAGTAAAGCAGCTAAACCATTCAATGAAAGAAATACAATGGAAAATGACAAGTCCACATATAATCTTGGAAAATATTCAACACAGCAGTTTGTGAACAAAAAAGCTTTAGCATTTCTGTGCCTCCAGGTGCAGACTTCAAAATATGGAGATTGAAAATGACAGCTCTACAGTATTCACCACCGAAGAGTGTTGGGCCATTCAGAACTGTGCCACAAGTGAAATGACTTGAGTTCTATGATCTGGGCTGATGCTTAAACACAAACAACACCAAAAATCACAAAACAACAACTAAAACGCGACTATCAAAAAGAAACTCTGCAGACAACAATTCAAATTTACTTTTTGCCTCTGGCAAACTAAAAAAACAACAACAACAGAGAAATGGTTTTATCTCCATGATGTCTAGATGCCATGACCATAGTACCTATGAGCACCAGGCAAAAATCAAATGTGCCTGCTGATGGCATGGACATTGCCACATCATCGGCCTGAAGCTAAGACCATGAGAAAGGCTACCTTTCAGGACGAAAAGAGAAAAGGCCTTAGCTAAAGGCTTCAACACAAGCCAACAGTGGCATTTCAACATGAGAGAAAATTGAAAATTGCTAGAGTAAGTGATGTTTCAGACTTGTTGAGCTCCATCAGAAATGGCCACACTGACATCACATGACATCTGGTATTTTCAAACGACTGACACACAGAGAAAAAAAAACCTCATTCAGTGTGCTACCGGTTGGTGTTACAGGTGAAAGTCCCACGCTTAATGGCCGTAAAGGCAGTGAACCGTGGCATANGACATCTGGTATTTTCAAACGACTGACACACAGAGAAAAAAAAACTCATTCAGTGTGCTACCGGTTGGTGCTACAGGTGAAAGTCCCACGCTTAATGGCCGTAAAGGCAGTGAACCGTGGCATGTTCACCATGTCAAGGGCACAGCATTCTGGAAGGCAGAACCAACCCTTCTCCTTCAGCCGTCTTTACCCTCTCTGAATGAAATTAATTACCTGCATAATGCCACAGAGGGCAGAGGGAGTTTTCACGCCATAAACATCTGAAACCTTAACACTATTAACACAGACCCTCGTTCTGCTCTATGTGCTCAGTTAACACCGATGTCACAGCACTGAAATTCCCTCAGGACACCTGATTTTGACCATTCTTAATTTTCCTTTAAAAGCCTAAATCCGACCGTGACCTTATTTTTGTGCAGTGAAATAGAGCGNCTGATTTTGACCATTCTTAATTTTCCTTTAAAAGCCTAAATCCGATCATGACCTTATTTTTGTGAGTCAAAATAATTATTTTGTTGTCTGTNTGATGATAAATGTTTTAAAAGTCAAAATAATTATTTTGTTGTTGTCTGATTGAGCTGAAAATGACATACTTCGAACAAGGAGTACTGATTCAGTGCTTGAAGACGCCAAAGGGGTGGTTGCTTTCTTTTCAAATTAACCAATGAAATCGACTGCAAGTAGCTTGCTAACTGGTGTGATGTGACGTAGGAAGGACTGTATCTGTCCACTGACACCACTGGTTAAAAATTCTTCAGGAAATTAGGTCATATTTATTTTTAGAAGACCATCACTTTCATTCTCGCGACGTGTCCTGAATGACAGATCGCTTGCCGTGAGTATTTTCGCCCCAGGTCGCGAAGTGGCAAGTCGGGCGCCGCAATCATTCTCGCGGCGTGTTGCAAAAAAGAGGTTTAAACTCATGACCAGCAATTCTGCAACTGAATGTTCTTGCCATCTGATTGCAGGGCCCTCCATCAATGGTGGATTAGTAACCAACATTACCAGATGAAGAATCTGGTGTGACATGCCTAGAGTGGACAAAAATAGCATGATGCTGTTGCAAACAAGGCATCCTCTAACTCCAACACAATGTTCATCTCTCTTCTTTATGGACAGGAGACATGCAGTGAACGCAGATGGGAAGACTTGTAGGGCTACCTTTTTTTCTTCAAGTGTTAAATCCCAAGACCATAAAAGAAGCTATCACAAAGACTCTGTCATTCGTGGTTAGTTCATCTTGGGCGTCAATTCACCCAGCTCAAACCAACGTGTGAAAAAGAATTAATTAAGTGGAAGAAATTGTTACCTTTCTTATCTCTTTTCACTTTCTTTTTTTTGTGTTTCGTGTGTGTGTCCACGTCAAAAGAATACATTCAGTTCATTACAAACTATCACAGTAAAGCATTAGATTAAAGCAAAACCCCAAGGAGTTGAACATAGAAAAGATAGAAAAGACGTTTTATGAAAAGACCTTGTCATTGTATTCAAGGTCAGATGCTCTTGCATTTACTGTAACAAAGATAAAGAAAAAACCCACTTTAACAGCACCAAGAAAATGGAAAATTTTCATCAAGTAATACAGACTCACTTTATTTGTACAACACACTCAGAACGCAGATTTTTACTGTGAACAGTATTGTTTAATAAACATGAGGACTGCTCAGCTACTTTTTGTTTTGTTGTGTGTTTAGCTGCATACGCTGATAAATGTGCCCAAACATGATGTTTCAATCCACCCCCTAAAAACCAATCAATTAAAAGATCAAGACAGTCCAACGTTGTTTTCTCTTCCTCTCTCCCTGCTGACGCAATCTCTCTCTCAGAAGGTAATCAGCAAGTAAATCATAATCTGTTTTCACACCAACATAAATGAACCGTTAATCCATCAAAGCACACTCATCACATCTCACATCAACATGTTTACACAATTAGACCATTCTTCGCTAGGTTTGTTTGGTGAATTTCAATCTGAGGTTAAAAGTTCATTCAGTTCAATCAGGCTGAATGAGCATCAATGCATGAGATCAAGAACAGACTGACGAAGAAGATGGCTATCCCTCACACAGCTATCACATTTTCTGTACAAACCATTCTGCAAGCAGTTCCTCGTTTCCCAGCCAGCGTAAAGCAGGGCTCAGAACTTCCGAGCTGCGCCTCTACAAGCAAGGAAAGCCCTGTCATGGCAAGTTTCACACAGATGAGAAGTGAGACTGGTGTGAAACGAAATGCACAGCCATTACAGCTGCACAGAATGAAAGCAACCGTGCAGCGCTGCTAAAGAAAACAGCTATCCCACTGACACCTTCTTTTTTCCGCATGGGAGAAAGGTGATCTCTTCCCCTGAAAAAAAAAAAAATGGTAACATTCACCGCGTCCATATTTTCAGCAAAGTGGCTCCACATGATTACTGGAGTGACTGGTAACCCTTTGTTGTCCATGCACTGTCTAATGCCATATAGTTACAAGAAGCAGACCCACTGCCCCCATGCACCAGAGTTCCGTTATTAACAATAATTTACCAAGAGACCCCATAGTTAGCAAAAGTATTATCAGAAGCAACCGTCTCTCCAACTTTCGTCGCCTCCATGAGCAGGTCTTGGAGAGGGGATTCCTGACCTGTGCAACACAGACAAGAAAGGTAATGATGATTGATGGATTTCTTCCGCAATTCTTGCTGGCTTCTTTAGGCATTATGTTCACTTCATAACATACATGTAAACACACACAAGCATGCGAAAACGATGTAAAACAAACAAAAATCTCCAATCTTCGGAGATTTTCGCAACCAAATTAACGAACCTGTTCGTGATAATAATGAAAATGATAACTGCATCAATACTACGATTAATGCTAATAAAGAAGGCTTACAGCCTAAATCCAACCTCAAATCGCTTAACCAATTTTTTTTCTTCTCCCACTATAATATGAAGAAAGGAAAACATACCCCAAAAATGCATATACACATTTTCCTCCAAATCAGTTAATTTTTTTTCACTAACTTCTTCTCTTTTACGATATTCTGAACGGCTCCAGGAACCAAGGCTAAACAACAACAGACCCACCTCCTAGGTGTAGGCAACGATGACCTCACGGCCCCTGGAGAGGGGCGTGGGATACCTCGTCGAGGTGTGGGCAGTCCACTGCGCTGCGGAGAGGCGCCACGCGTCCCAGCCAGCCCGGGCCTCAGCCCCACCATGGCCGGGGAGGTAGCTCGGAACCCCGGGGCAGGAAGGCGGGAATTGGGGCAAGTCTCAGGGGCCAGGTGAAGGTCGTCCATACTCCCTGCCGACTGGTGTTCCAAGCTGGAATCACTGGAGTGGGAGGCAGGCTGGGGGTAGGGGAGACGGGACATATTCGGCATGTTTCTTCGAGAAGGAGCAGAGTCTGAAAGCAGAAAAACAAGTTTGTTTGTTTGTTTGTTTTCAATCAACAGATGTCAGACCTGGCTGAAGAACGCCAGAACCAACATTTCAATATCATCAAAACTTAACAAACAATGGAGAAGTCAGTCAACCGTGTAAAAGGGATGGGGGGGAGGGGAGGATGCCACTATATCTTCCAACAACAGTCCCCCTTAATTTGTCATCATTGATGACCCCTACAGAACCTAACCAAGGGCATAGGCAAGGACTGTTAATCAAAAATGAGGTCACCATCCGAGTAGGGCATGAAAGGGCCACAGAATTTTAGACAATTCTTATCTATGCTGATCGCTGAGGATGAAAATGATCAAGATGATGCTGCAGATTTTTTTTTCATGTCTGAACTTGCACGACAGGGCTGTACTCTATGTTTACTTTCAGATTATATCCTTGCATCCACCGGGCCTTAGAGACAGACATCTGCAGTGTTGATCAGGAAATTTTAAGCAACTTTCAGAGACACATCCATTCAGTGGATGAAACTTGACTGTATGGTCCCAATCTTCTCAGAGGAGCCCATAGTAAATTCTGTGAAGGAGCCGATTAGGACAGAAAAATAACACCAATAAATGGCTCTGATAGGAATCAAACCTATGACCTTTCTGCCGAGAGTCCATGACACAAGCCACTTCACCATGGCAGCTGGTCTACGATCAGTTCTTATTCTACTTGGTTCTTTCTGCTAAAACAGACTGGCTGACTTCAAGATCAAATCTGATTTCCTTTATGATCAGACTGACTTCCTTCAATATCAAATGCAATGGACAACATCGCTTGGGCAGATCTTGCCTCAGTGACAAAAATATTTGGCTGGATCACTTAAATTTAACAGTCTGGTAAAAGAAATATTAAATACAAAACAAACATATCCTTACTCTACTTGAACATCAGTTATTAACAAAATTCCACGGACTTCAGCACTCGCAACATGTCGAGAGGCAGATCAGCCTTCATTCAGACAGTATTGTAACAGCATCTGGCTGCTTTCAGGCTCTTCGAAGAAAGACAGAATTTTCAAAATGTTGTAAAGTACAGACTTAACCCCCCAACAAGGAAACAAAACAACGTTTATTCAATAGTTGGATTTAAATATCTGACCAATATTTGGCCAGTTCAACCCATCAAATTTTGTGGGGGTGGAAAATGTTGCGGCAAGGCATTTAAGGTAGGCAGTAACAAGCATTTGTATGGTGTATCATTCGCAACAAGAAGACACAATATCTGCTACATGGGCATATTATGAGCAGGTTCATCCACTCTCAATAACTCCCAACGACTGCTGTTTTGAGGATGTTTCCTCACTAGTTATGAGTGCTATGTTTGTGCATTTGTGCTCACAGGATTGGTGCTGTAAGCAATGCTCCTTGGTGTTATGGGCCTGCACTTATCTCACCATGGGAACAAAAAGTTATCTCTCTGTCTGAAAAACAGGATTTGCATCTTCCTGCCTCACTTCAGACGTTCTTTTATGCCTACCAAGTTTCCTGATGTTCGTCAGGTTTTTGTGCATTAGGAAAACACAACAAGCTTTCTTAACTGATGTTTTACTTTGTTGGTTGAAGCAGTGCAACACTTTGCTCTGTGGCCTCTTGCTGGCTTGACGGCAAAACGTGTTTGTGACCGACAACCTATTCAGATGGAATTTACACTAAAATGTATAATGTGGTAGCATGGCGCAACCCCTGAAGCTGAAAATTTAGAGCAATAAAGTCACTTTATCTATAATAGAAAAGAATGTTCAGGAATAATAGACATACGAAT